>VSDK01014306.1:34521-48735 GCA_009767595.1 Symbiodinium kawagutii | reverse complement strand
CAGGCTCGATCTAGCGCTACTGGAGGCAGGAGAAGATCGGCCACTAGCTTCTGACGCCGTGGTTGCCAAGTCCACGGACGACACTCCCCATGGCCATGTATGGGTTGTCCTTCATGGTACCAATCCAAACCAGGCATCATAGATGGCATTCTTGCTCTTCTGGGAGATGGTTGGACACCAGTCCCGGTGAAAAACGTTGTTGCTTGTCCCTATGGGCGTTCCACCTTGGCATATCAAAGGCTTCCAGTACCGGTATCGGCTCAGCCACAACCTCATCCGGGGCGAAGAGAGTCTCCAGATTTGAGCTTAGGGCGGCTTCGCATTGCAGGCCTTCAAAGAGGTAGTCCCGAAACCTTGCTAGCAGATCCGTGGGAGTATCAGTCCCTTGAGCAGCTCCGATGTAAGCAAGGTCGTAACGAGCCGTCCATGTTGGCCAAGGTTCACCTGGCTATGAAGACACTTTTCTGGGCGAATTCAGCAAGCTGCCAAGTGGTCTTCATTGCAAGTGCCTCTGACGTTCGGCAGCTCTGGTGTTGAGCACCCAAATCAATCTAGGCCTTTCCGTAAGAGAAAAACACCTCTGTAGGCAAATGACTCTTACCTGTCCCAGCAACGACGGTGAGAGGTGGAACATGACTAGGTTAAGCCTGGATCCTGGTCCTGGATGGTAGACTATTTCTTCCACTTCTGTCTTCATTGCTCCAAGTCTGCCTGGAGTCTCTAACTGGACCTGGTTGTGGCCCATTGCCGGACTTCCGATGTCGGATACATTGTGTCCCTCTGTGTTGATGGCTAAGGGAATTTCAGCGAGGATCTTACAGTCCTTGTCCTGCATTGGAGGACACTATGGAACCGTCTTGTGCACTGGTACGGCATGGACTGGAAAGAGGGTCGTTGTCTGTGGGGAATGCTCATACACCTGATCGGCACCTCTAGTGCTTGGCTTTCGATGATTGATTCGCTCTATAGTTTTGGGGGGGGGCTGGGGCGCCCCGCTTGGTACAGCATGGCGCGGACTTTATTGTCTCTTTTCACATCTTTGCATTCTCTCTGTTCGACATTCACAGGTCGCTCTCCAAAATTGTGCGAAGCTGCAAAGGTGGGTGACAAAAATTTTGATAGCGATTTTCAGAGGTCTTCTGCAGGCATGGCGCACCATGGAAGCGTGGAATTTCATGGGATTTGCAATCGACGAATGGAGATGATGATGTCTGGCTGAATCTGAGATGCGTGAGTGCGGAGATTCACAGTTTCACTTAGAGCTTAGTTAGATGGTTTTGATGGTAAGATGACCTTGTCTTGGTTCTTGGTGGCTGTTTTATGCTGGGTTCGGCGGTTTTGTTGTTGTTTGGGTTTGGTTTCGTTGGTTTTTTGTTTGGTTTTTCTCAATGGTCATCTTACTTGCTTTTTGGTGATCTTCGGATCTCTATTGCAGTCTTTCCGGACATTAGCGACCTGCATCTCGTGTGCAATAAGCACTACCCGGGAAAAAAAGTGGTCGATGTGAAGCAAAAAGGTTGCCCGAAAAGAAGAGCTCCAGATTATTTCTTTGGCTCCAGATCATTGGACTTAGCGCTAAAACGGTGGCCAACATCTGTTCTAACTTTGCTTTTTGACTTTCTTGGTCAATGGAATCAAGATCTTTTTGAATCTCATTGCATTACCTTTTTCTGTTTCCGTGCATTTTGCACCTTCCTGTGGAACTGCCAGCAGAGCCACTTTTGATACTGAGAGATGGACGAACGATGTCGAGTTGACCGCCTTTTGAGATGAGTGAGTGCGGAGTTTCCCCCTGTGCATATAGGTTGTTAACTAGCTTGATGATCTTTGCGATGGAGCTGTTTGTTTCTTTTGGGGGTGGTTTTGGTTTGCTGGTTTGCTTGGTCTTGGTTGGTGCTGGTCGGTTTGGTTTGGTTTGTTGGTTTGCGCCCATTCGGTCATCATGCTTTAATTGAAGCTCATGTGAGATCATGTGCAGTCTTTGCAGCTTTCCGGACTAGTAGTGACTTGCATCGTGTGTGCAATAGGCACTTCTTGGAAAACAAAAGAACTGCCAGCAGAGCCAGGGTCATGAAAGACGTGGCCCCTACAATCCTCCGGTGGTCCGCGCCGATCGCTATCCCAACGGCCTTCCATCCTTGACAGCAGACCAGAATTCGTGTTGAAAGTCACAGCTCAACATGCTCTCGTTGCCAATCTCATGTTGCACTTACGGTATGCAGTACCGTCAAGCAACTTGGAGCAGAAACGACCAGCAAAGGCCAGAGCTAAGGCTAGGCGTTTCAGTGTGATCTTCGAACTCGTGTGTTGCTGGCAAACTGCAAGCTGATTCATTTTTGTCATGATTATGGTGTTCTTTGGTCATGTGAAAATCCCGGACGCAGTTTCATGTGGGATATTATTTAATTTGGCCAACTGCTGCGAGAGCTGGATCCTTTCCACACCGCATTCCATCATTGCCGTTATGGCAGTGCTCGTCGCAAATTCACCCGGTTAGTGCATACCGTTCCCATTTTTCACCACCTAGACGCACATTGTCAATATGATCATGAGCCTGAGCCTTCCCTGTTGGACGTTGGACTACAGGGATGAAACAGCCTATCTTTGGAACCTTTGTCGCGCCATGGCTTTCCACATTGCCATGCACTTGCAGAACTCTGGCGCACACTGTGTCACTCCCAGTTTTACGCAACAAGAAGAAACCACCCTAGCTCTTCATGCCAGCGCGGACATTCAACCTAGACGAGGTTTGCCACCAATGGTGCCAGAATTTTTGCAAGTCATTCAACAACCTGCTTCCGACCCATTGCCACCTTATGGCCGACAGTTGAGCGCTCCTTTTCGGGGGTACATCGCGAGTGCAGATATTCAACAAGGCTTTGAACCTTTCAGCGCTTCAGAAAAGGTCATCGCCGCAGGCGTTCACAGATGTCCCAGTGAGTTCGTTCAGGAAGCTTTGACCATTGGCCATCCCACAGAAGTTCAAGCAATCTTTCAAAGACAGAGAAGAGCAGTTAAGATCCTCGAGGAGCCAAAGAAGAAGTTCAGTGTTGAGGGACAAGAAACTGGCGCTTTTCGAGAAACTGATCTCTGAGTCAAACCACCAAGATGTTAATCTCATTGAAGATCAAACTAGAGGTTTCGATCTTACAGGTGAACTGCCAAAGTCAGGAGTTTTTGATCGCCATCTTCGTCCAGCAAAAGTTTCTTGTGACAACCTCAGGACTTATGCCAAGGTCAGCAGAGACAGTATTCTCAAGACTGTTAGCAGCTCTGGAGAAGAAGAGGTGGGCAGAGGACTTTGGGAAGCAACTTTGAAAGAAGTTAGCAAAGGTTTCCTTGAAGGGCCAGTAGAACCTGAGTCTATGCCTCCAGATTCATTGCTCACCAAACGTTTTCCCGCGAGACAGAAAAACAAGATTCGGCCTATAGATGACTATAAAGCAAATATGGTGAACCAATCGGTCACTCAAACTGAAGGGGTCACCATACACACCATTGATCACATAGCTTCCATGGTGGCCTATTGGCTGAGAGCCAGTTCTGTCCTGACTGGAAGATCCGAACTAGTGGCCAAGTGTTGGGACCTCTCGGACGCGTGCAAACAGATCCCTTTGTCAGACGAAGCGTGCCAGAGAGATGCTTTCCTTGCAGTGTACTGCCCAGACAGTCGCAAAGCAGAGGTGTTCCGCCAAAAAGTTTTGCCTTTTGGCTCGATAGCATCAGTAACAGCATTTCTGAGGGTGTCCTTGGCTCTGTGGGCTGTAGGAAACTCCGAACTAAAGTAAGCCTGGTCTGCATACTTTGATGACTTCCTGAGCCTGTGCGAGAAGGCCTCTTCCAAACACACAGACCTCTGTATCTCAGCCATGTTCTCATTTTTGGGATGGAAACTGTCTGAGGACAAGCTCATCCCCTTTGACTCTGTCTGCAAAGTTCTTGGGGTGCGTCTTGACCTGAACAGCGCCAAGTTTGGCGTGGTCAAAGTCGCCAACACTCCTGAAACGGTGAAGAACTTGTAGAGGAGTTAAGCCAGATTGCGCAAGAGAACAGACTTTCAAGGAAGGACGGTGAGAAGTTGAGAGGACGCCTTCAGTTTGCGAGTAGTCAACTGTTTGGTAGGTCATTCAGGAAATACCTGAAGGAGTTGAACAACCATGTGTCCTCAGGACGCAAGATGTTGTCAGAATGCACCAAATCAGCTTTGTGCAAGTTGATAGAAGCCTTGACACAGAACCATCCCAGAGAAGTCACTCGTGGCTTGTCAGACCATGTCCATATATACGTGGATGCTTCCTTTGAGCCCGGGGGGT
Source organism: Symbiodinium kawagutii (assembly GCA_009767595.1). Classification (NCBI taxonomy): domain Eukaryota; class Dinophyceae; order Suessiales; family Symbiodiniaceae; genus Symbiodinium; species Symbiodinium kawagutii. The sequence goes on along the minus strand of VSDK01014306.1, from coordinate 44,422 downwards.
ACTCAGGTTTTGGGGGCCTCTGTGTCAACAGCGATGGCTCACTACACAGTTTCTTCAGTGAAGCGGTCCCCAAAGACCTTTTATGCGTGGTGGAGAAGGGCGGCAAAGAAACCATCATCCTTGAATTGGAAATGGTAGCCTTGCTAGTGGCAGCCACTTTGTGGCGAGATGTTCTGCGATCAAAACGAACAGTTTTTTTCACTGATAATGAGCCAGTCAGGAAGAGCCTTATCCGAGGCTATTTGCAAAATCATCTTGTCAGCTGCCTTTTGGAAGCTTTCTACTTGATATTCGAAGAAGTCCATTGTCAAGTTTGGCTAGAGCGAGTGCCTAGTCAGTCAAACCCAGCTGATGAACCATCAAAAGCAGAGTGCTCAAGTATCATGGGCTGCGCAGCCAGACTGAGGATTGATGTGATGGAAGTTTGGGTCAAAGCGGCCCGGTATGCAGGGGGTGACAGCGCGGCCAAAGATTGACCCCAATTCTCAAAAGAAAAAGAAGCGCTGCTTTGCGTCGAGTGAATTGTGTGCCGTTTTGTCAAAGGAATAAGACGTACCTCATGCAACGCATGATGAAGTTTTTTCGCAAGACAAAACAGATGAAAAAGTTTTAACTCTTGAAGGGCACACAGTGAACCAATTGAGTTGTAACTTTCGAACAAACTTGCTTTGAGTCAGCGCAGTTGTTCACAAGTAAGTTGCAACTTGCAGTTGAGCAGTTTGAACTTCAAGTAAAGTTCGTCAAGTTTTTCACTGCTTCAGTTTGAGTTTTGAGTCACATTTGCAGTTGACACGTTGAATCCATACGCCTGCAGTGTGGCTCACAGAGTCAAGTGACCGAGAGCCATCAACATGCACACGCACATCAAGTGATGTTCTGCATGTTCATGTCAGGTGACATTTTTCTTTTCGTCCCTACCTCTCCCACCCTTGATCCAGTGATCAGAGATTTTGGACAAGTGTCCATGCGACAAGTGTCGCCGATCAAAGTTTTCTATCACGCTGGGTAATCACCCAACTTATTTTTTATCCAACAATTTGCCATCTTTACATCCGACAAGTGTCGTGACAACAATCAAGTGATTGCACCTTGCAGTTTCGCATGAAACTCATCTTCTTACCCTGTACCTTTTCTTTCTGAGAAGTTTTAGGTCTTTGACCTTTTCATGGGACAGTTTTGAGGCCATCCCAACTTCGTCAAGTGACGATTCGGTTTTTCGTCAAGTGACGCTAGTCAAGTGACTACCAGTATTCTACAGTTTGGGATTTTCATGTCAATGCCTTTTCATTGACCCATAGACTGTTTGATCAAGTGATTTTTGCTACATAGTTTAGCGCTTTCACAGTCTCAGTGCCTCACCCTAAGCCGTGACAGCGCGGCCAAAGACTGACCCCAATTCTCAAAAGAAAAAGAAGCGCTGCTTTGCATCGAGTGAATTGTGTGCCGTTTTGTCAAAGGAATAAAAATTCGCTAGTTTATGAACCAAGCGACAGGAATCATCGCAAAATTTGCATAAGGAAACGCGTTCAAACATGTTTGGCTGGAATTGAAAAATCCCAGTGGATGGAAACATGCAAAGAGGGAAACAAGAAAAACTTGATGAAAACATACATGAAACCAAGCACGTGTAAACAAACAGATGGGCACAACAAAATCGAATAATTAACCATAAGCAGAGGGATAGAGTAAATAGATAGATAGGTAGACGCACAAACACAAAAATCACTGAAGTGCTGAAGCAGTACATAAACAACAAGCGTGCTAATAAACGTACGCATGCGAAGAAGTGCACACGTAAGAAGTCCCATTTTCGATTCAGCTATTCCAATTGATGACCCAAGAAGCTAATGAACAAAACGTTGTATTTAGAAATGAAAATAGGCAAATGCATACAAAGTAAGATACATAAACATACAGAAAACAATCGATATGCATATGACAGAATATTCTTATACGTCAAAAATATCCATACGTTTACGAGTGTGCGCAAAGAGATCTAAAATGCTTCACAAGATGTCCGAAAGTAGAGGATCCTGCTTCCACCTTCTGAATAGCTGGCAATGGTAAGATTTTTTTTGGAAATTTGGTTGTTGAAACACCAAGCGGAGTTGATGGTATCTTGGCTTGCGGTGCAGCTTTGTGTGTGGTTGTGCACAAGCAGTTTTCGAAACACTTTCCTCACCCGAATGTTTTTTCCTCACTCCACTCAGAACCAGTTTGTCTTCTGTTTTTTCTGCTTTCGTTTTGTGCTTTGTCTTCAGCAAATCAGGCAGGCGTGTTCGGCTATGAATTTTGTGGTGCCTCAGCGGCAACCATTCATCTCCTTGCGAAGGCAGCAGTTTCCTCCAGCTTTGTATGCAGCCATGTTCATGCTGATGCATCGTGGTTGTGTCATTGCAGAATTCGAGCGATTGTTCATGCGGTTGTTCAAGCAAGGTTGTGCAATTTGCATGATTTGGTTTTCCATTCATTGCATTAAGGATAGGCAACATTTTGCACCTTAGCCTCTGCTTCGATGGGATTTTGTCTTGAGCAAAGCGCGGTAGATTTCCAACACACACACAATTCTTTAAACATTTTTTTCCATTGGTGATTTCGACAGCTTAAAAAGGTTCAAAAGACACAAGGTTCGTTTGAAAAACACGGTATCGATTTCCGTTTGAACAAAAGAATCGAACTTACAATGCGAGTCATCCGTACACTGCTGATTTGGAAATACTTGGATGTATGTGATTGCACAGTTTTACATTGAAAAACTTGAAACTTGTGATCTACCGTGCTGGACTTGCAAGTCATGTGTTGGCTCAACTTGGAAGACAGTCCAATCTCGACTCTTGGGTTTCTGGCTCAAGGTTGGTGGTTCCATGAGATTACATGTGTTGATGATGCAACCTGCCACATACAAGTGAAAATACCAACACAAGTGCCTCTGGCAAATGCCGCGTGCAAATTTTCCGCTGTCCTTTCACAAGATAAGATTTTTTTCCCCGGCAAAGTCCAACAGTACATCTTTCAGGTTTCTAGGCAAGGAAGAGATCAGGTAGGCCGCCTCAAATTGTAGTTCGCAGAAGCAAATTAGAATCCGTAGTGACACCTAGATATGTCTTGGATGCATTTCTTAATTTTAATTTCATGGAGTTGCCAGGCAGAGCAAACTGTGCACATCAATGTTCACATGAGACTTTGTCTTGGGTTCTGAACATGTTTTCTTCCATTGACAAGGTAGACTGTGAAATCTTTTCATTTACATCTGCAGAAAAATGAACTTGTCAAAACTTGTCACTGCATTAGCTTTGCTGTTTCTTCTTGTGTATTTGTCTTTCTGTATTAGCTTTAGCTATCTTTAGCTTGTGTATTTTTGTCTTTCTGTTCGGGTTACAAAAGCGGTGCTCAACGATGCAGCCCTGGCAGGTCTGTTCGCAGAATGCCCTGAATGGACCGGCGCGAAACTTTCAACAGCTCGGAACCCAACAGAAAAGAGAGAAAACGGCGCACAAAGAGAATTTAAAGAAACGAAAAGAAAGACTTTGTTTCAGAGTTCAAAGAATGAACTTTTCGAAGTTGTTGAAAGTTGAGATTTGAACTGCAGGCCTGGCTTCCAGAATCGCTACTACCAGGCACTTTGAAACTAGAGCCTTTGGTCGTGTCTGAACGAAGTAGTGCTTTTTGAGTGCTTTTGTAGTTGCCTCTTTTGCCAATTGGATCACAGAGTAAACTGCACGAAGGAGAGTAAACTGCATGAAGTAGCGTAAACTGCATGAAGTAAAGTAAACTGCTGAGTAGACTTAAGTAGACTTAATTACTGAGTTACTGAGTTTGATGCTGCCTAAACACAACGTTTGTCACTGTGCGAGGCGAGTGGATACCAGGGTTCCCGTGTCCTGGAACACAATCAGACTGGTCGCTTCAGTCAGTACATAGAGGTAGGAAGCTGAGGGCGCTGTGCAAACAAGGAAACAAACCAAAAGAATTAGTCCAAAAAAATACTGATTCTTTCTAAAAAAATGGAAGCCGGTGGAAACTGAGAATGAAACTGAAAAAAACATGTCGTTACTTAGAAAGATACTATTAAACTGATGGAACTGATTGAAGTTCTGATGTTGCTGTTGTCCATATAAACAACATCAGGTCTCATAAGATCGGTTCCCATCGGCTGGATATGTGCTTTCAATGCTGCTAGCAGGGTGTAGGACACATACTGAGGATCATAAAGTAGAGTTGGTGAATACAGCAGCGTTTCCTTCCCAAAGCATTGAGATATACAGTGTTGCCACAGAATCGACATCTCTTTCTGATCACTCAGAGCCCGCACTTAAAGACATAGACTTAAGTCCAATAGTTTTGTTGTGGAAGTTGCTTTTTTTGTTGAGGGTTTTCCAACCTTTTTCTTAAGGGTTGATCAAGAAGTTTGCATGGCACAGGGGAGATCTGGAGACACTTTGGAATGCCTGCAATTTGTATCAGGTCTACTGATGCTTTTGACAAAGTCTTCCACCTCATTTCTTTTGACAACTCTGTTTGTCATTGTTTTCTTTGCTTCTTTTCTACTTTGCTTTTCTACTTTGCCTTTCTTATCTCATCTTTATCTCCCATTGGTCTCAGGCCCTATGGTCTTCTGGTGGCTGAGGTGTTGTCTTGTGTTTTCATGTCTCTTCCGCTCATTGCTTCGGTCTCTGTTGATTTTTGTTCAAGGGGTTTTGCTTCGTTTGTTTTTCACTTGGCTTGGAGGGTTGTCTTCCATGTGTTCCATGGTCTCTTTCTGGTTTGAACAGATCATTGTTTGTCTTGTCTCCAGTTTGCCCCCATTTTTTTTGATGATTGCTGGCTTATCACTCATCTGTCATTTGGCTCGCAGTCACAGGTGGCATTCGGTTGACGTGGGTCGTACATTTCCAAGCCAGGTTTTGGTCATTAGACTTCTTTTGGTCTCTGGATCGTTTGGAATCTTTTCAATTGTTCGTTATTGTTTCTGAAATCAACAGAAGCTTTTTGGTAAGTGCGAATCTTCCGAAGTCTTTTCGGATACCAAAATACTTGCTGTTTGCAGATGATTTTGCTGTTCTTCGCGGAAAAATGATGCTTCATCTGGTATTGTCACCAGAGAGCTTCGTGTTCACCACAAATGTTTCTCGTCCAATCTGTTTGTTCTCTTTGGATTTGGTCTTCAACAGGTTTGCATGTTTCTCTCCCTGACGCAGACTTTCTTCAGCGGGAAAATGTTGCGTTTTCGTACTTTTTTGTTTTTTTGTAAGTTTTGAAGTTTAGGACCGCTTAGCATGCGTCTGGTCCTTAGCAGCACTTATATGTGTATATGTGTATACTCACAGATATGTATATATATATATATAAATATAGTTATAGATGCGCACTTTCATATATATATATAATTATAGATGCACACTTACATATAAATAAGTATATATATATATATATATATATATATATTGTTCCCGCCCCTAAACGCTTCCTTTTTTTGAGATTTCCCTCGTCTTAGAGCATTTTTCTTGAAGACGCTCTTTGTGTTGATCATTTAGCTGGTTTAAGATGCTGCTTTATTTCTCGATAATTTTGGTGTTTTTGCTTGTTTTCTCAGGTTTTCCTTTTGTCGAAAGGTTTCCATTTCTTTGTGAATACATGGGTGGTTCTTTTTTTGAGTGTGTGGTTACAAGTGTTTCCATTTATCCCTTAGTATCATCATCACTGCTACCATTTCTAGTAATTATTTGTGTTTGAAACATTGTGAGGATTGTTGCTGCCATTGAGCTTTTATTATGTTATTATTCCTCTAAGGTTCGACATCTCTTTTCTATCTAAGCATTGCTTTATTCCACGTCGCATGGCTCAGCGGTTCTTCCTTTTGGATTGTTTTTTGCGCCTCAAAATTAAGATTACCATTTTCTGGTCGGTATTTGATGTGGTTTTCTCTGAAATTTGAACTTTCATCATTTGCCTTGTTCCCGGAGACCTAGACGCTTTTGATGTTTTTCTCTGGTTGTTTCGTCTTCTATGTATTTGTTTGAACATGTTTCTAGCATCCCAAAATGCTTCACAACATCTCTCTTTTTCAAGATCATGTTGCACTGTGGACTTTATGTTCGAACGGTCTCCGCATGGGTTGTTTCGTCCTTCTAAGCTTCCACTTATCACGGAAACACTTATTGGCCTGGTTTGCTTTCTTTGCTTTTTCATGTTCTGTTTTCGACAAGTTGTCACTTCTCAGTTCAGATTTCAAAATGCAAAAGTTCCAAAAAAGGTTTGTTTTTCAGTTGTGGTCAATGAATTTGTAGGGCCAATGTATCATTTAATACCATGCGGTACTTTGTGAAATTGAAGAATATTTGGGAATCCTTATGCTTCCTGTCGGGGGTTTGTGATGATATCAGTTCTTAGGGTCCTTTCATGCACTGTAAGTCCCACAATTTCTTCATATTCTTGATATTTTTTCATCTGCCTTTTCCAGTTTTACACTGTGTGCTTTTTGTGCCTGAAAGCCCCGGTAGTACTGGGTAGGTTCTTTGGCCTGCTCAGACAGTCGTGGACGAGCAAGGGCAGCCCTAGACTTAGACTCCGAAACAGGAGAGAACAATGGAGAGAACACAACAAAAATTCAACATAGACTTTATGACCTACTCAGAGAGTCTGCACGCTTCAGACGTTCCACAGCGAACTTGAAATGTCTGAGCTTAGATTCAATGCGCTCCGTCCGAGTGCCACCGAGGATTTGGATCTCTGATTCGAGATACCATCAGGCAGAGAATCGAAATCCTAGGTTTGGCTTACAGAGATTTATGGAGCGAGGCGGAGACAACATATTTGAGAGCTGAAATTTGTTGAATATCCATGTATATGTTAATGTTAATACATTATATGATAATAGATTTTATTATATTCTTTTTATATTCTTTATATTCTTTTGAATTTGCGATTTAAAGTGTGGGATCCTTGGAATGCGCCGCAGTGACGTTGCGCTGTTTGCATTTTGCACATCTCTGGATACGTCTGCAAGGTGCTTCTCATGAAGACCACAAGCCGTTACGTGAGCTGGCCCGCTTTCTACACAGCAGGTTTCTTAGTCAGAGATTCACATTGCAATGTGTCTCTTTGCACACAGAAATCAAGTCCATTGGAATCGATTGCAATGTGTCTCATCTGTGTCTCTTTGTTTCGATTTTGGCCAAGGAATATGCTGGTACTCGTGGCCTAGCTGGTTACGTAGACGGCAGCCGCCTCAAGGCGGGCAGTTGGAGACTCGAAAATGACTCCGTTTTCTTCGGATCTCGATTTCCTTTCTGCAAAAAAGGAGCCTCAAACATTGCACAAAGAGATTTCGAGATTCGATCAAACGGAAAATGGGGGTTTTGGCTCTGTTCAAGTTTTCTTTCAATGATGGTCTTTTGAAGTGTCTGCCACGAGCAAATTGCAGTTTAAATGACACAGATGGCAGAGCTGGTTTGAAATTGACATTGCGGATTCATTCCAGTTCATATCCGTGATGCCTTGTATTCCCTAAGAATTTGTTGTCTTTTATCTTCCCCATCGGCTAGGCACGGTTCAATGCCCCTTCTGGCCTTGTCATCAGCACAGACCCACGGAGGGTGCGCATCCTGGCAGTAGATCAAATAGTATCAATGATTCTCTTTATTCTTGAAGATTCTGCAACTTTTTTCTTTTCTCTTTTGTGTCCTTTCAAATCTTTCAACTTCCCTTCCCAAGCAGAGTTTCAGAAATCACTGGGTGCACTGGTTCCAGACCCTGGTCCTTGGGCAAATCCCTTAGAAGTGTCAATGCCGACAAATTCAATGTAGTAACCGATGTGGACACAGCTGTGTTCGTAGCATATTCCAAGATGTTTCATATGTGATGAAGGAAAGAAGAGGGTAGAGGTCTACTGAGCCTACTTACCGCACATCTCGAAAGCTGATGCCACTTTTGGTGATGTTTGTTCTATGTGTTTCTTTGTGTTTCTATGTGTTTCTATTTGTGATGACTTGTATGCGTTTCTCATGACTTTTTCACGCCCCTCATGACTTTGCCACCGCGCAGCCACGTCGGATCTACATTGCCGATAGTTCCTTGGCTGCGACGCGAGGGCTCTTCGTTCGTGACATTCAAAAGTGTGTGATCACAATCAAAATGCTTTTCTATTTACTATTTTACATCTATTTACTATTCTTTGAATTTCTTTTTATTTAATTGCTTTTAATTTGTTTATTTACTATTCTAATATTCTATTGTTATTTTCAATTCTTTTTATTTGGGACTTTTTGTTCGCATTCCATCGTAGCGCCTCTAAGTGCCCCCTCAAGTGGTGGTATTCCTCTGCAAATGGGAAACACTTTGTCCTTCCATTCTTGTCCATGAGCAGCAGGAGCATGCAGCATGTATCAGCATGTCAAGCTTGAGAAGGATGAGAATCACTGCTTGCACTTCCAAAGAGAGGTGGTTTTGAACTTGAGGTGGCAACCACTGCATCCGTGTGGTGAGCTATGATTCTGGCCGCATTGCCACTGTCGCAGGCACATTGTGTTCAAATGCAGCGACACAATTGCAGCGCGGAAATTGTGCATTCTTTTCAGTTTTTGAAACATCAGCGTGTTTTCGAAAGACAGCCCTGAAGGTTCTCCAATTACTCCTGGCTTCAGGGACGGGTGCGGCTCTGAATTGTTTCACTCCATGGCCTTTCCATGCAGGGCTCTAGCAAGGCTCTAGTGCAACTCACGCGGCTGCAATGGTTAGGAAATCTTGTCATGTCTTTGCGTGAGCTTGGAATATTCTGTTGACGGCGGAGCAGCTCTTGTGCATTTGTGAGTCGGGAGATGTCGGGAGTGCAGTTTTTGATTGTCGGAATACTATTTCTGCTCTCGGCATGGAAGACTTGGCCTGCTCTTCAGTTCTTTCATTCTTTCATTCTTTCATTCTTTCATTCTTTCATTCATTCATTCATTCATTCATTCTTTCTTTCTTTCTTTCTTTCTTTCGCTCTTTCTTTCAATCTTTCTTTCTTTCTTTCTTTCTTTCTTTCTTTCTTTCGCTCTTTCTTTCAATCTTTCTTTCTTTCGCTCTTTCTTTCGCTCTTTCTTTTGCTCTTTCTTTCGTTCTTTCTTTCTTTCTTTCTTTCTTTCTTTCTTTCTTTCGCTCTTTCTTTCGCTCTTTCTTTCGCTCTTTCTTTCGTTCTTTCTTTCTTTCTTTCTTTCTTTCTTTCATTCATTCTTTCATTCTTTCATTCTTTCATTCTTTCATCCTTTCATTCTTTCATTCTTTCATTCTTTCATTCATTCATTCTTTCATTCTTTCTTTCTTTCTTTCGTTCTTTCTTTCTTTCTTTCTTTCTTTCGTTCTTTTCTTTTCCTTTCTTTTCTTTTCTTTTCTTTTCTTTCTTTCTTTCTTTCTTTCTTTCTTTCTTGTCTTGGGTTTTCGTCCTCTTCGTTCTTGCTTGGCAGAATTGTTCTCATTGTTCTCTTCTTTTCTTCTTCCAACTCTTCTTTTCTTAACTTCTTGCTGTTGACCATGTTCCTGTTGTCTTTTTCTGTTCTTGCCCCAGAACACTCTTCTGTTCTTCTCTCACGCTGTTCTTCCTCCTGTTCCCCTCTATCGCTCTTCGTCTTCTTCCTGTTGTTCTTTTCCTCGCAAATCCTTTCTTCTTGGTGATAGGGGGAAGATATTATGTCATCTACAGAACCTTCTCCCCTTTTTCTCTTTCTCCTCTTCTCTTCTTCTTCTCTCAGCTTCTCTCCTCTTCTTCATTCTTCTTCATTCTTCTTCATTCTTCTTCATTCTTCTTCATTCTTATTCATTCTTCTTCATTCTTCTTCATTCTTCTTCTTCTCCTTATTCTCTCTCTTCCTTTTCCATCTCCTTATCTCCGATCCAACTCCGTGCGAGCCCAGTCTCAAAGCAGGAA
>VSDK01014306.1:12292-24068 GCA_009767595.1 Symbiodinium kawagutii | reverse complement strand
GAGCGTCGCTGACGAGCGCACCTCTGCATTCTGCACCCATTTCGACCCACGACTGCTGAAGAATTCTGCACGTCTTTGCAAAAGGTGCGAAGAATCGAGAATTCACTTCTTTCAAATTCTTTCACGAAGATTCACCAAGATCAGACAACTTGGCTTCACAAAACAAAATTGCTGTCCGCATTTTCCAACTTCTAACAGGTGAAGAACACATTTTCTTCCCCTTTTTCTTGATTTTGCTGTCTGCATTTTGCTTTGTGAAGCCTTCCCTTGCCATGCACAAGGTAGCCCAGATCTCAGCTTTGGGGAGAACACCCCAAGTCACAAGGTAGCCACAAGGTAGCCTTCTTTGGTCACAAGATGTGGGTGCAAAGTCAAAGTTGTGAACCCAAAGATGAGATGTCAAACTTCAGAGGTTCTGCATGTTCTGTTTGTTCCCAGATCAGCGACCGGAATTTGCACCACGTGTGCCTCACCCTCCATAGACAGGGTTTGCCTGATCTCCCTCACCTTTCCGCACCAATGTTGTAGTCTTCCTTCCATTTAGATTCTTCCCGTTCCTTCTCAGGATTTGAGATGGGAACTTTCAGCTTTCCTTGGTGACGCAGAAGAGGTGTTGCAAACCAGGAGAGAGACCTTCAAGAGGTAGATCATGGTAGATCCATGGTAGATCTATAGATCAGCATAGCAAGTGACATTTGACGTAAAAAAGAAGCGCTTCGTGTGAAGAACTGCAGCTGGTGCTGCCGACTCGTTGCTGCGAGGTAAAAAGCCTGAAGCATTTCTCACACGAAGAGTTGGAAGAGCTGCTTCTACTTTCGCTTGGAGAGGACCATCCCACCGCTGTCAAAAAAGTCTCAGTTTTCGTCTTGTGAAAGGAGAGAAGGCCAAGTGCGCCAAGTGCGCCAAGCTTGCTTTGGAAGTGGTTTGGGACTTATTTACTTGAAGATTTTCACCATGACTTCACACCTTTTGAATTGGTCCCAGCAGTTGCAGCAAAAGATTGTTGAAAGGTGATGAGATTGGCAATCACAACTATTGCCCAAGCATGATGAGGATCAAATGGCAGGAAGCATTCCATAGCAATTGATGAGTCACAATGAGTCATGATGCGTGTCGAATTGCCAGAAGCTCCCAGATGTGGTGTCATCCCTGACGCAGAGAGCTACCAATGACTACTGAGCATGGTCTTCTTCGAGTTTTTAGTCATTCTATCCATGTTCACATGTGCACGTATATACAGTACATAGAGCACCCGACTATTTTTTATCAGCTTTCTTCTCTCAGGATTTCCTCTTGACACATCTTCTGTTCTGTCCTCACGCTTCGGCAAACCTATGATCTCAGCAGGTCTTCTTTCGTCCTCTATTCCGCACCTTCGGGACCTTAGACACCTTTTTTTACACCTGTTTTTTTCCACGTCTTGAAATCCTTTCACTGCTTTCCCTTCTCTTCCGTTCTCTTCCGTTCTCTTCCGTTCTCTTCTTTTTGTTCTCTTTTTTAATCAAATTCTGTTCTATTCTATTCTCTTGTTCTCTTTGTTTTCGAAAGAGTTCTTGGTCGAGGTCTAAGCTACAGGCACCTGTGGACACGGTGCCAGTGCTACTCGGTCGAAACTCTCAACGGTTTGAAGTGTGCGAATCACCAGCTCTTCAAGGCAAAACTTTTGGTACTGATTGGTCAGCAGCTGGCTCTCATATGCTCACTCATCATGAAGCAAGTGTGTGCAGTCTTGCAGCCACGAGGTGTGGACCTGACGAATATGTCAACGTTTGTGCATGGTGCAAGGCCCTCAGAGCCTTTCACCGTGGAAGACCATGTGACCCAACATGTTTTCTTCCCTTCTTATTCATTCTTTCCCTTTTCACTCTTTTTGATTTCTGCTTCTTTCACTCCTGTGGTTGTTTTGGAAGTCATCACTGAGTGGTGTGCAACACTTAATTATCAGAACTGCCAACAGAAGACTTGCTTTTTCTCCTTTGGGTGCCGAGGTGGCACATCGCGTGTGTTGCCGTTCCAAGCTGAGTAAGAGGAGAACAGAAGACCCTCGCTGAGTCCTTGTGCACTTTGATGAGCAACATCAAGAACTTTCCAAGATGAGGAAACGGACAAAACGCATGTGATGCATTCATCTCCACATACGTTCTGAGGTTCGACCTTCGAAGCAACTTTGTGTGCCTTGAGAAGAAATAGAAAAGAGTAAAGAAACAGTCGAGTTCTATTATGTTGAGAAACTTAAGAGTCAATGAGTTTAAAGTTCTAGAGTTGAATTTACTCTAAACTTATGAAATCTTATGAACTGTCTAAACTTATGAATTTGAAAGTTCTTTGAATTTCGAAGCGCAGGTGCGAAGACGCGGGCTTTAGCTGTGCCTCCCAGGCCTCGAACCCAGCATTTCTCTTTTTGGAACGTCCTTGCGCAGAGCTTGGAACGGTTTTCCAGGAGGAAAAGAGATTTAAATAAATAGATAGATAAAGTATGATAAGGTTTGAAAAGAAAACTTTTAGAGTTTAAATGAAATTTATAGATTTAATAAAGTTTCAATGTCTATTTCAGTGTTGCGTGTTCATTCGAGGATGCTGTGGACGCTATAGGAGTCGTGTCCGCTTTCATTGCTTCGCCACTCTTTGTATTGGCAAAGCTCTGTGTCCGAAGCTCCGCTGGTGTTCTGGTGGGGGTGTGTTTGGGTGGTGGTGTGGCGCCCTGGTCTCACGGACTATTCAGCCTCACTGATAAAGTTGCTCGCTCACTCCTCATCTTCTCTCATCTTCTCTCCATTTTCTCCCGTTGTCTCCCTCCGTCTCTCTCTCTCTCTCTCTCTTTGTTTGCCTTTCTTTGTCTCGCTCAGCATCTACGTTTGCGTCTCTCATATCATCTCTGTTGAAGCTCACAGTCTCGAGAATTTTGCAGATACGCTGGACCACTGGATCTTCCACAGAACGCATACAATCGGAGCTTAATCCAAGCTGAATCTGAGCTTCGTGTTCTTAGCAGCATAGCTTGCTGTGTTCTTTCAAGCTTCCCTTGAAAGCAAAGATGGTTCGGTAGAGCCGTTCTTGCCAGCGGCGAGGCGTCGGAGGATGAAGGCCTGAGATGTTTGAGACCGAAGCGAAGAAAAACTTTGAAACTCGAAGCCTTCGGCTTTGAAACAAAGCATTGAATAAATTGAATAAACTTTGCATTATACACTTTATCAACAGCATCGACCCCAAACAGCTCAAGTTTGGAAAAATCACATGTCAGCTCTGTTCACGATCTACCTAGGCCACAGGTGAAAGACCTGTGGTGCCCAAGCTGTCATGTTGTTGCCACATGCCAGCAAACTAAGAAATCTAAATCTAAATCATCTGACGCGATCAGAAGCAGGGGCTCCGCATTTGCTGATCCATGTTCTGACAAGATCTCACCAAGATAAAACAAATGCGACACAAAATGAGAGACAATCCCACATCCATGCATTGCAAGATCGCGCACAAATGCGGGAAACATGGGGAGAAACAAAGTGGGAGACAAAATGGAAAACAAAGCCAGATCCATATCGTGACAAGATCTGTTTGAAGAGTGGGAAACAACGTGGGAGATAAAACACGAGACGAAATGGGATCCATGCTGTGACACGATCTCACAGAGGAGTCGGGGGCCCTAGTAGGAGACACAATGGGAGAGTGTGGGAGACAAAGTGAGATCCATGTCGTGACACGATCTCGCAAAAGAAATGCAAGATATAGTGGGACACAAACTGGGAGACGAAATGGGAAACAAAATTGGAGACAATTCCAGATCCATGTCGCGACAAGATCTCAAAGAGGAGTGGGAAACATAGTGGGAGACACAGCAGGCCGCGCCAAAATCATCTCGTGACAGGGTCCAATTCTTGAAAGCCCAATAGAACCCCAACAGGCAAGCTGCTGTTTGGGGAATAAACTTTGAATAAATTGAACTTTTGTGTGCTTGCAATTTTGCTGTGAAGAGATTGAAGCGGACTGCGCTTCTATCACGCCTGTGCGGTGACTAATTGCCAACAGGCGATGAAGATCTCTTCATCAATGATCAAACCTCAGCATCGCATGACGTAGCATGGCATCTGGTTGTGGCTCTGAGTTTGATTAGATTTGACGTAACGAGAACTCAAAGAAGGAACAGCAAGGAATGAGGAGACTCGACAGATTGCGAGGTCTGCAGTTGGTGTGGAGTGGAGAGATGCTTGCCGTTTGATTTGGGCGAGGGATTTGTGTGCTATGCACTCAGACAAAGGCAGAGATTTCGAAGTTTTGGAAGGTGTGCTTTTATCTTTTGCAATCAACTTTTGCGATGTCTTTTTGTGAATCTGAACTTTTTGATTAGGTAGTAGAGTACCACTGTAGAGTACAGTACAGACTCCAAGAGTCATTTTGGTGTCGACCTTCGCCACCAGGCAGGGACGTGGGACTAGAGTGCGACGGCGGCTTCAAGGTTGGCTCACAACCAGAACTGAAAGCTTAGAGATGTAAAAAAAGATCCAAAAAGAGAGATTGCTTGGATTGACGTCAGGCAAATCCCCCAAATTAGCTAGGGGATCCCATGGAACATTCGACTCAATTTCAGCACTTTACGCCAAGATTTTTTGCCTTATCAAAGGTAGGCCACAAAGAAAACAGTTTAAGATGAGTTTCCAAGATGATTTTTTTCTCGAAAAAGCTGAAGCTCTGACTGCCATGTCCAATCTTCAGGGAGAGCACGAACTCTACTGCAACTTTTGCGCGAGCTGTGGTGCATCTAGCAGAGCTGGCATGTGCAGCACCTTTTTCCTTTTGAATACAGAGTGAAATTTTGTAAATCTTGCTTCTCTCAAGCATAATTCTGAGTAAAATCTCAGGTTTCTCTTCCAAAAAACAGCACTACACACTACATTGCTGATTGACCGAACAACCGCAGCCTGTCACGTGTCTTGTCAGATCTGTAAACTCTCTAACCTCTCTTCTTCTCTTTATGTTCTCTTTATCTTCTCTTGATCTTGACTCGATCTTCTCTTTTTCTTCTCTTTTTCTTCTCTTGATCTTCTGTTGATCTTCTTTTTGTTATCTCTTTTTCTTCTCTTTTTCTTCTATTGATCTTCTCACTTTGTCTTCTCTTTGTCTTCCCTTTTTCTTATCATTGAATCATTGTCTTTTCTTCTTCTTCTTCTTCTTCTTCTCCTCTTCTCTTTGTATTCTTTTTGGCCAGGGGAGTTGCCTTTTAGCCTTGGAGACGACTTTGTTTGCCCGAGGGCTGAGAGAAGTCACAAGGATCCAAAAGGGATCCAAAAGGGATCCAAAAGGGATCCAAAAGGGATCCAGAATCCTTTGAGATCTTCAGAAGAATCTTTTAAAATAATCTTTTTCTTAGAGATCTCTTCTAAATGAACAATGTCAAGTAGGATCCATAAGTCAAGTAGGGCAAAATTGGTAAAGGATCCATACTGAAAGGGGGACGAATGCTGAGGTGGAGATGCTGGCTTCGAGTGTAACGAACGGCTGTACGAGAATGCTTGGAGCTCAGCCCCGCCCCATCCATTCGCAACCACGACCCTTCGAAGCCTTCGAAGTGCAGAAAGTTCAGAAAGTTCAGAGCTCAGGTGTGTAGCCATTGTGGTGAGACGAGGACAGCTTCGTCGGAAACAGAAAGCAAAAGAGGAAAGCAGAAAAGAAGCAGAGAAAGCAGAAAGAAGAGTAAAGAAAGAGTTAGAAAAAGAGTGGAAGACAGTGGAAGACAGTGGAAGACAGTGGAAGACAGTGGAAGAGTAAAGCAAGATAGAGAAAGAAAAGGATAAAAGAGTTGAAAGAGTGGAAGAGAACTTACAGAGAAGAGGATGCAAGAGTAGTGAGTAGAGATGAGTAGAGATGAGTAGAGATGAGTAGAGAAGGGAGTGGTGGGACAGTGTGACACAGCTCTGGTGCGAAGGATGTGCCCTTTCAGCCTCAGTGACTTTGTGTGCGACCGATGTGGTGGCACAGCTCCACGAAGGTGCCATGCTTAGGATCTCAGGAACCGCCAGGAACGTCTTAGGAAAAAGAGATCTACACATTCCCAGGGTGTTCCAATGTGTTTTCCAATGTGTTTTCCAATGTGTTTTCCAATGTGTTTTCCAATGTGTTTTCCAATGTGTTTTCCAATGTGTTTTCCAATGTGTTTTGGTTTGAGTTTTCCAATGTGTTTTCCAATGTGTTTTCCAATGTGTTTTCCAATGTCTTCCATGCACGGGCAGAACGAGAGCCTAGGTTTGAGGAGATGGAACTTCCAGAGGTTCCGTTGAAAAAGACGGTCACTTTCAGAGTGGTGAGTTTCATGTCTCTGCTTTCGAAGCTGTGTATGCTGCGTTTCAATGTGCAACGAATTGGGTGAGGGACCAGCTGAAGAAGAGCCAGATGATGGGCTAACACCTGAGGAGCGGGAGGCGACGTGCACTTCCCAGAAGCTTTTCCCAAGCTTCTGTACCAAGCAAATTAATAGATACAGATACATGTATATATACTGATACTAAGCAAATGAATGCTTGTTAAGCATTTCTCTTTCCCATTTGTTGGAACACAAGAGTCGACTCTTCAATGACTTGTCCTTTTTAAAAGGTCCAGGATTCCAAGCGATGCTCGTAAGCGAGCACAATTCGATATGACTGACAGCATTTGCAGATTTTGGAACTTTGCATTTTGCGATTTTGTAAAAGTTTGTGGCAATTTCTGAAGCTCAGACTTTGTAACTTTGCTGAGCTTCAGCGACGCAAGAACCAACTCCTTTGAGGCACACCCTGCACTCCACACATCTGTAGACCCAACACAATTTCGACAAGCAGATACTTAGCACGTGCTATAAGCAGGTGCTGTCAATTCTCAATCCGCAGACTTTCACACACTTCATTTCTTCAATTCTTTACACATTTATTTGGTGCACCACACTGCTCTTGTTAGCCAACTGCCTTTAAAAGCCAAAAAGTATCCTGAGGCACATCAAAGTTATACTTGGACGGGCTGTTGCAAGAGGAGATACGCAATTGTTCTAAAAGAATTTACACAATTTGTTGTTTACAGCTTCTTCAGCTTCTTCTCAATGTCGTCTGTCCTGGCCTTGCCTGGACTGTCTGATGACAAGAGCGGCTTTAGGAAGCACGTCGGAGCCCCAAAGCTTGGATAAAGTTGGCAAAACCCAGCAACCAAAACTTCCTAAAACTTCCTAAAACTTCCTCTCTACATTTCTAAAACTTCCTCTTTACGTTCCCTCTCTTTATATCCTCTTTGCATCCTCTTTTTTAATTTCCTTTTTGCATCGTTTTCTCAAGAGCTTAGGGGTCGCTCTGTGTCCAAGGCCAAGAAGCTGCTGGAGAAACACTGCGCAGTCGACGTGGCCGAATGGCAAGCTGTGGATGTGCCTCGATCAGTTGAGCTTTGAATTTGCACTTTCTTAAAACACAAAACAAAAAAAACAAAAGAAAGACATCAAATGTTAACTTTTAAACAGAGTGGAACACTTTTAAACTAGAAACAATCTGAGCACTTTCTCTTTTCAAAACATTTTTATTTTTTTTTTCTCTTTCTCTCTCTCTCTCTCTTTAAGCTGACATGATCCTTTGCTGTTTCAGGATCAGAAGATTGCTAAACTCCGTGGCATCTTAAAAGGTCTGCAGGAAGAAAATCAATCAACCCAGCTCCTCAAGGTGGAAAGTGAGGACTGTGCCAGAGCTCGACACTGAATCTTCTGCACTATCACTGACAAAAAGATGATTTGTGCAGAGATGATATAATCAACTGAATATATCTGACAAAGAAAAAGTTGATTTGTCAGATATATTTGTACTGATGTTCAGCGATGTTAATTGTTAGATAAAGTTAGATATAGAATATATATATTTAAATAATTCATGTATTTGTTTATATATATATATATATATTTTTTTTTTTTAGATTGCAAATTTGCATCGGTTCCGCCTTGCCAGGACAGAGAAGCGCAGCTGGCCCTTCAATCCACACGAAAATCGGTTGAGACACGGCTGGCCTTCTGCAAGGAGCGGAGGGAAGAAGGGAAAGGAAGGGCAGGGAAGGGAAGGGAAGGGAAGAAAGAAGGGAAGGGAAGAAAGAAGGGAAGGGAAGAAGGGAAATGAAGGGAAGAAGGGAAATGAAGGGAACAAACAAGGGGAGAAAGAAGGGAAGAAAGGAGGAAAGAGGGGAAACAAGACAAGAGCATAGCGAAGCATGAAGGGAAAAAGCAAAGCAGAGCAATGAGAGAAGAAACAAGAAAGAACAAGTAAGTGATAAGAAGATGATCAAAGAAAGAACATGTCAGCAAAAGTTGAGAATGTTTCCAGCCGCGGCGAGATCAAGTCTTCATATTGTTGAGGTGTTCAAGATGTGAGACAGGCTTACAAATTGACGCGAGTCCCTGCACAGGAAAAGGAGATGATGTTCAAAAAGCGTCAAGAAGAATTGCGAAAGCATGTGCTCGACAACCAGATTCTTAGTACAGCATCTCTTGTCTCCAATTACAGAGCGCTGAGTTGCAGTCAAAGCGACCTGGCTTTGCTTTTCGATGATGCTTTCCGAGGAAGTCCCTGCAGGATTTGGAATCGCAGATCGAAAAGAGTCACTTGGCTTCACATCCCAAGCTCTGCATCCCGTGGCTTTCCAAATCACATCCACAAGTCCCTTTCTTTTTCAAACATGCAAACATTCCATCAACATTCTCAAACATTCCCTTCTTGTTTTTATTTTGTTCAGAAGTTGATGGAATTTATTCTAAGAGGCCAAGAAGGCTACAAAAGCTTTCGATTTTGAAGTTGTGCTCTGCAAACTCAAAGCCAAGGAGCTGTTTGTTTTTTTGTCAGTTGAAGCCATTCGGCATATTCACATCCTTTCGCTGTCTCATCAATCCAAACAAAAACATAGTAGCTCGATGTAACCTTGAATCTTTCGTTGTCCACATAGAGACGTGAAACAACTCTGACTCCTCACAACTGTGCATTCCGTGGCCTTGCAAAGTTCACGCAATGATAACCGCTCCAACTTTAGACGAGGTTTCTTTGTCAGCACCGCTCCTTTGAGGTGAGAAAAAGGCATTGGAGGAACAAGCACAAGGTAGAAAGTTGGACATTGATATCCGACAGTTGGAGAAGGAACTCCAGCAGAAGGACGGTGGTGAGAAGAAAGATAGCATGCTTATTCATTTATTCATTACGCATGCTTTCAGTGAAAAACCAGGGTTGTTAGCAGATAGTCTGCCAGAAGAGATGTCAAGAGAGAGATGTGTGTGTGTGTGATTCATGGGGAGCCGCGCGACGTCCATGTTTTTGAATAGTTTGGTGCCTCCGGGATGGAAAGGAATTGGTGAAGCGGGTGCGGAGGTCTGTTGGGAAATGTTGGCGCTGTAGAAGCACATTTGCAGAAACTGAACCAACTTTTGGAAGCTCAAACAGCCTCAGCGAGCATGTTTGCAAAGGAAGACTGATCCTAGACCGCTGCTGGATGTGCAAATCTAGTACAAAGAGTCACTGTGGTGATCTTCCAAGAGGCAACACGATCCACGGGGTTAGATGGAATGGAAATTAGGACAGAGAAAGACATAGATACATAGACTGCCCAATGGATAAATGCATAGGTTTGGAACAGAAACCACCAGCGTACAAAAGCACTAGCAGAACAAAAGCCACAAAAGAACCAACAGACCCAAACAAAACAAACACCGGCACAGGCAAACCAAGACACCTGGATAGAAAAAGGAAGCGCATCAGCAGAGAAAGACACCAAGCCACCAAAGCACCAGCAGGCGAAAATATCAAACAACCAGAACACTAGTCGAAAATTCCAGCAAACCAAAACACCAGCAAACCAGCAGAAAAAAACGCCAGTCCACAAAACACCAGCAGACAAAAACCGCAAACAAACACCAGCAGAAAGAAACACCGTCAAAGGAAAACACCAGCAGGCCAAAAAACACCAACCCCCAAAAGCACCAACAAAGAAAACCTAAAAAACGCGAGCAAAAATACCACACCACGAAAAATCCAGGGCTCCAAAATCATTGGATCGTTCTGCAATCCATTCTGAGTTTTCTACTTTTCTACCCTCTCTTCCTAATTCTTCCCATAGGTTTCCTTTGAAGACTTCCCCGACAACCCTCGGTGCTGGATGCTACTGGTGTGTTGTAATTACAGTTGCTGCAAACAAGCAGAATGAACTTCCCCATTACATCCCATACTTCCCCATTACCATGTCAAGAAGTCAAGGTCAGAGGGGTACCATGGGCACATAAATTTTTAGAAAGGTCCCTGAATAGTCGACTGCAGGTTGCAAAAGATGTACACGAAATGTTCAGAACAATGTTGAGAATATTCACCCCGCTTGGCGTGGGGTATCCGCCCACACCGCCGGATTTATTGGCTGTCAAACAACAGTTGCATTAAAACCCCGTTTCGACACCAATCTAGCCGACAATCGAGGCCAGGTTGAGCCAATTGGCCCTAAGTTGAGACCTATTTGGACCTGTTTTGGGCCAAAAATGTGCGAAGTTGCGCCAACAACCTCGCGCCACAGCACAAAGAATATTGCCTGGAGCCAGAACATGCTTGCAAAACTGCTTTTTTCACAACTGACAAAATCATTGTGTTTTCTATGTTTTGTTCCCCGATTTTCGATGTTTCATGCCACAACTAGACAAGCGAAATCTGACTACGTTCACGACATAAAACCGGTTCAAGGAGGCATGCACATTGAAACGCAAATTGCAAAACAATACAACTAATTGAAAACTGCCCGAAATAGCGAGCATCAGGAGACAATGACGTTCCAAGAGCCTCCCGTGCAAGTCGAACACCCCCCCTTTAGCTAAAGCTACTATAATGACCCAGCGCTATAGAGATATAAAGTGGAAGATTTGTATGGAACGAATTGCGCCCCAATGACACGCCGTCACCGCCACAGCGGCATGGGGGGGTTTGCCAGATATGTTCGTATATTTGCTACATTGGGCGGAGGGGCAGATTTAGAAGTAAAAGAATTCCCAGGAAGAAACCGCAGCCATGAATTCTCAAGACGTTTATATACTTAGGATTTTCGAGCTTGCATGGAAAGAGCCCCAAGTGGGATTAAATTGGTTAGCTTTTGAATTTGTTTCCATGCTTTAGTAGGAAACCAGTGGCCAGGGCATTGACCGGTTGAGGGACTGCAAGTTCATATCAACCGTACTTGTATTTAGTTTCCTGGAGACATGTGAGTTGCGATTTTTAGCAAAGGCCACACCGAACTAAAGCTGTCACAGGAAAAATGTTGAACCTCCAGTGGGGAGATGACAAACCAAAAAAGAAACAAATCTATCGAAACAACACAATACTTGTGGCCACCCAGCTGTGCAACGTGCAGTGGTTTCGGGGTGCCTGTGACATGCATCGGCACTTTCCTCCCAAAGAAACGAGAAGAAAATACAACATATCTATAGCTCTTGTGTTTGTATAAATTTTAATTTACTTTACAAAGTGTAGGCACTCAAAAGTATACAGTATACAAATATACATGTACATATATACACGTATATACATGTACATATATAAAAAACGTATACATATATATATATATATGTACATACACGTATATACATACATATATATATATATATAACATACATATAGAAATATATGAAAAACTACTTCATGTACAGTACGATACATGCATACTGCATGTGTGACGTGATAGGATAGAGGACCCAACCTGTATAGAATATGAACATACGTACATACATACATACATACATACATACATACATACATACATACATACATAC
>VSDK01014303.1:29370-46077 GCA_009767595.1 Symbiodinium kawagutii | reverse complement strand
CTCAAGGCTCAAGAAAAAGGACAACTGCCCGTGCCGCAGTTGCGTGGGTTATGAGCCCAAGAACTCTTCGTTGCCTGTAGAGCCATGCAAGGATCGATGATGCGCCGGCGGTCAAGGAACCGCACCGAAGACGCTGAGGAGCAGCTGAGACAGCTGCAGCAGGGCGCCGGTGTTGGAGGAGACCTACGTCCACTGCCTCAGGAACTGGCGGATGTGTCAGAACTGTCTAGAGGTGGGCAAGGACAAAGCAGGGTGTCAAGATCTGAGCGGGGTGAGCAAGGACAAAGGGTGTCGGAACGGACCTCCAGTGAGCAAGGACAACGGATGTCGGAACGGAAACCTGGTGAGCAAGGACATTCCAGAGCGACGTCATCGGGGGCAAGGGCTGCTGATGATGACGCTTCTGCCGTGGGAGTTCGCCGAGTTAAAGTTCAACGACATCCTGGAGAAGGACGCTCTCAGGCTGCTGGTCTTGGTTCAGTGCCCAGTGAAGTTTTGCCGAACCCTCAAGGGAATCCAGTTACTTTTGAGCCTCCTCATGGCATGCCAACAAGGGAACCTAGGGATGAAGGGGAACCACGGTTGGATGCTACGGGGGTAGGAGCCACGAGTGATAGGGGGATTCCTAAGGGGGTTGTCAATGATGGTAGGACCGAACAGGGTAAGAATCGGGAAATGGAAAGCGGTGTGGTGGTGAGGCCACCTGGACTTCCGGATGAGGGAAGCCAATCTAGGGCGGATAGCTTTGGACCACCACCCAACAATGATAGCGTACCAATCAATGCGTTTTGGAGCCCCGCACGCAGGGCTTATGAACGGTTGGAAACTGCATGGGACCCACGACTCAACAACTCCAGTCTTTTGGACCCCATCATGGTTGACCCCCAAAGGTTGGCTGATGTGTTGGGTGTCCATCAGGGGAATGGTAATCCACAGGGATTGGGGGCGGGGTCAAGGGGAACCTTAGATGCCGGAGTGACGGTGGGTCCCAGAATGGGATCAAAGGAGGGATTGGAGCGGGCCGCGGATGGGTTCATGAGTGCCAGCTCTGGTGATAGTGGCCATGGGGGATTTCACGGTGGTGATCAAGGGGGATCGGTAGGGGGGACACCAAACAAAGATGTTCTCATGGATCCTATCGAGCTATTCCGGTTGAGATGTATCAGGGATGCCCAAGTGAGATTCGAAGAAGGGTTGAAAACCATGGTCGGCCAACCATCATATCATGATCCCACATACATGTCTCCACGGGGGCCACCGCATTTTCGCCCACCACCGCCTCCTGGACCGCCACCTGTCACTCCACCGCAGGACCAGGAACGGTATGGCAGGGTTGGGGGTCACAGTGAATCGCCTCCACCACCGCCACCACCCCTTCCCCCAATGCCACCATTTCCTTATGGGGGACAGTCGGTTCATTTTGGTCAAGGGAGTACCATGGTTGGTTGCAACTTTAACTCTTCTGGGGGAGAAAATCCGGGGGAGAGTTTGCGATCGTTTGAGCTTCCCAAGTTGAAAGAGGAATCAACACCCCTTCAGTTTGGAGACTGGTTGAGCATAGTGGATACCCAGGTTGGTGATGTTAGCTATGCTAGTGAGACATGGTGGCATGGAATCCGTTCGGCGGCTGACCAGTGTTACCAAGCATGGCTGAAGTCAACTCCCCTCGAAAGGCTGCGGTTGAAACCCTTACTTGATCCTAAGATGGGACAATGGCCTAGGACTGAAAAACGTGTCTTGGGAATGCTACTTGGTGCAATTCCGGAAAGGTTGAAATCTGAGCTGGTTGCTGAACGAAAACTTACAACGGAACAAATCCTGTTCAAGCTTCTCACTACTTTCCAACCAGGAGGGTCGGGGGAAAGGGCTCAGATTTTGAGAGTGATATCGGAAGGGTACCAGGGTGACTCGGTTGCGGGAGTGTTACAGTGGGTACGAACCTGGAGAAGGAGTGTGACCCGGGCGGCTGAAGTAGGCATTGTTCTACCTGATGCTTTGGTGATGGTTGGAGCGGTGCACAAGGGTTCTGAGCTGTTGAGTTTGAGATCCCCTCAAGTGGCGTACAGGTTGAACTTGGTTAGACAGCAACTGTTACTTGATCAGCACCCATCGTTGGAGTCAGTGTTGACCTACTCAGAACATCTCCAAGCAGAAGCTGAGGAGCTTGAGCTGTCGGAACACGGTGTTGGGTTACAACCAAATGTGGGGAAGGATCCCAAAAACCCCAACAAGGCTGCGATCAAGGCTTTGAATGGAAACCCGGGGGAAACTGGGGGGAACGCTCCTAGTGCCGTGGGGAAAGAAGCGGCCAAACCAAATCCCAATGCTGTTAATGCGGCTCATGTGACATCGAATTTGCTGTGTAAGTTCTGGTGTACCAACGATGGATGCAAACGAGCTGACAAATGCAAATTTACTCATTCGGTATTGTCGGCCAAAGAGAATCGGTGTTTCGGTTGTTCGGCTGTTGGCCATGCGAAAAGGGACTGCCCAAATATGAGTGCTTCCACCAATGGCAGTACTACCACCAACAATGGGGAGAAAAAGAAGGCTGCCAAGGTGAAAGGGGACAAACAAAAAGGGGATTCTGGTGAGAAAGGGAAGGACAAGGAACCTTCCAAAAACCCGGCTCCGGTCGGCGATTCCCAAGGTGAAGGTAGTGGTGTTCAGGGAGTTGGATCGGGGGGTCAGGCCAGTTCTTCCACCATTGAAACCCAAAAGGGGGAAGACCGTTTTGGGGAGTTACTGTCCGAGGCCACAGCTCTCATGAAGACCCTTCGACCTAGTGTGAAAGCTGTTTTCGTGAAAAAATCCATCACGGGTTTGTCAGCCACAGGGCTCTTAGATGGAGGAGCTACCAACCCTTTGAGGAAGGGAACGGCTGAGGAACTAAGGGATGCGGTTGAGGTCGAAGTTGAATTAGCTGCTGGTTCCACTCGACTGTACCAGTGTGTTCAAACGGGAACCCTGCTCTCTAAGACCGATGTAGAGCCCATAGTTCCACTGAGGGGATTGGTCTCCTTGGGTTACAGGATTCTCTGGGATGCTCAAGGCTGCAACATCTACCACCCATCTTTGGGCCGGATTCGATGTTGGCTTCGGAATGGTTGCCCAGTGGTTGAGGAAAGGAAAGCGTTGACCTTGATCCAAGAAATTGAATCCCAAGAACGTTTACGTAGGATGGGTCCACGGTTGGCGGTTGGGGCTGTAAGTGAGCCGGTCAAACAATGGTGGTTGAACCATTTTCCCGAAGTCCCAGAAAATGTTTTGCAGTACATGGTTGGACAGGATGATACTTATGATGGGGGGGATTTGCCATGGAATCATCGTCAGAGGAAACGCATCGCTCGAGCCCGTGGTGTCATTGTTCATCTGTTTGCTGGTGATTGTGAAGCTGCCAAACAATGGAAAAGGGGATGGCCTCCGGGCATCGAGGTGTTGACAGTTGATATCACTCAGGACCCACGACATGACTTACATCGTCCCTCAACATGGAGCTATCTGTGTTCAATTGCCAAATCAGGAAGGTTGGTAGGACTGATTGGGGGACCACCTTGCCGCACAGTGTCCAGGCTTCGCAACATCCGTCCAGGACCCCCTCCTCTACGTAACCGGGATAGCCATAGGTATGGGTTGGATGGATTGAGCAGGGATGATACCAACAAAGTCCAGGGGGATTCGGCGCTACTGTTGAAGCAGTTGGGGCTTTATCTCATGGCTTGTGAGCATGGAGGGTCTGCGGTGAGTCGGCCTGGGTTTGTTCTGGAATCCCCCGAAGACCCTGCCAATTATGCTGGGGAAAAGGAGGCCCCGACTTTTTGGGCATGGCCAGAGGTACAAGAATTCCAGGAACACCATGATATGCAACTCCTGAATTTTGACCAGGGGCGACTGGGGCACACTCAGGTGAAACCAACGGGGTGTATGACCAATCTGTTGGGGCTTATGGGTCTCCAAGGAATGCGATGTGAACGAAATCATGGTTCAGCTCTTCACCCCCACCTCCCTCAACGGATGAAACAAACCTCTAGTTGGTCGGCATGGGCTCCCCGGTTCAAAGAAATGATTCGGGAAGCGCTCATAGCTCACCTACTTCAAAAGGGGGATGTTGGAATGGGGGTCAAAAGGGTGGGTTTGGATGAGGATTGGAAACAGCACATCATTAATGGACATGTTCCTTATCGCCGTGACTGTAGGGGATGCCTACTCACAATGGCCTCTCAGAGACCCCATCGTCGCCAACGCAACCCAGGAAATGCTGCATGGTCCATGAGCTTTGATATCGTCCCTTTGGTGAAAACAATTGATGATTTGACCACCAACCCAGTTCGGAATGTGATGGTTGCCACCGTTGCTGTTCCCCGGTTTGTGCCTGATGACCCAGGACCACATGGTGTGATCAGGGAGGATTATGAATTGGGTATGTCTCACGATACGGCTCCTAAGGACGATCAGGATCCACCTGAAGAATGGGGGGAGGGCATGGATGAGGCGGATTTCCAATTGGAACCACTTCCTGAGGACTTGGAACCACCTGAGGATTTTCGAGTGGGGGGTTCAATGCCAGTGCCGTCTAGGGATCATCTTGATGAAGCGGTTGGGAAGGAAGTCCAATGGTGTCGCAAACCAGTAGCCATCCATCATTTGACCGTGGTCCAACCAATGCCATCACGAAAAGTTGCGGATGCTTTGGAAGCTCTTCAAGCTGTTTATACCCGGTTCAAGTACATGGGAATCCCAATCACCCGTATCCACAGTGACCGTGCTCGGGAATTCCAGGCTGCTGCTATTACCAAATGGATTCATCAGCACAATTTGATCCAAACCTTCACCCCAGGGGATGACCCTGCAGCGAATGGTCGCTGCGAATCAGAGGTGCACCAAATCAAAAGGCGAACTCGTTCGCTACTCCACCATGCCGGGTTGCCGGCAACCTCGTGGCCGATAGCCATTAGGTACGCGGCGGAACAAAGGCTCCGCTGCCAACTGAAATCCCTGGGTTGTTACTCACCACCTGTTCTTCCATTCTATCATGAGGTGGCTGTCAAGCGCAAGCGATGGAATGATGCTGGAGTGTTGGCCCATCCTTTTGTCATGGCTCGCATTCTCTGTCCAAGCCCACAAATGACGGCCGGATGGGTAGTGAAAACACATGATGGTTCGTTGATGCATGTTCGGGAGGCCATATTACCATCCTCTCAGGGGGACCGTGTCATGGCCCAACTGCAGGAACATCCCATACCACCCTTTGCTGTCCATGAAACTGATGATCCATCTACTACGCCTCCGCGGCGCCGCTTGCATGGTAAACAAATGGTTGATCCCAATCAACACCGTGTTTATTTTCCTGATCCGGTTGCTCTTTTGGGGGATTCTGCTGGTGACCCGCATGGATCATCCGGGGGGGGGTCCTCTAGAGCTGTTGGTGGTGAAAATGAAAATGAAGAAACTGAGGAAAACATCGGAAAAAATATCGAAAACATGGAAGGTGTTGATCATGGAATCGAGGAAGGTGGATCGGCAAGTGGTTCCAGGGATGGGGTCAAGACAGGTTCGGGGGAGCCAAAGGATGATGCGGTAGGGAGTCAAGAGGATGTTCCGTCTGTCAAGTCCATTGTCAGGGTGGCTGGTCTCGAGGAAGAGGTTGAATGGCTTCTTGATGTTCAGGATCGGCTGTCTGGGGCTATCGAGGACAGGTTGGTCGGATTTCAAGCGTTCCAGGTGGGGATGGAGGACAAGGTCCTGCAGGAGGTGTATGCGGAAAGGAAAGAAGTGGAAAGGAATCTTCAGGATCTTGAGGAATGGAGGGAAAGGGAACTCGTGAGGTTGTGCACGGTTCGGGCGGAAGGTTCCCTTCAGGAAGTCGGAGAAACCGGAGGTTCCCAGGATGTGCTTCAAACCACAACGGTTTCGTTGGAAGAGGTGAAAAAGGATCTTGAAGGTTGGAAACCGGCTATAATCAACGAGTATAACTCCTTGGTTCATGAAACAAAGGCCATTGAGCCAGTGAGTGTTCAAAGCTTGGACTTAGCTAACACTGAGTTTGTTCCGGGAAAGTTGGTTTGTGTGGTGAAGGCTGGGGCAAACGGTGGGAAGCGGAAAGCTCGGGCGGTGGTTTGTGGAAACCTGGTTCAAACGGCTGGGGAGGATCCCAAGGGCAATGTGTATGCTTCAGGGGCGGATGGGATTCTTATCCGGACGGTACTCTGTCATGGGGTGCAAAGGGGATGGGGAATGACCACGGTTGATGTCAAAACAGCTTTCTTGTTGGCACCACGTCAGAAACCTGAAGTTGGCGCGAGGGAAGTTGTGGTAACACCCCCCAAGATTATGGTCATGGCTGGTGTTGTGGGATCCAATGAGAGATGGAGAGTACACAAAGCTTTGTACGGGTTCCAATCTTCACCGGCGGACTGGTCTGTGTATCGGGATGGGGTGTTGGATGGGTTCTCATGGATCGACAATGGGGACAAATACTGGTTGATGCGAACCCCAGAAGTGAATCTATGGAAGGTGATGGTTGAAACCAAAGCGGGTACCCAGGAGTGTTGTGGACACTTGATAGTTTATGTGGATGATTTGATGATTGTGGCACCACCAACGGTTCGCCAAGGTTTCCTTTCAAGGTTGAAAAGGGAATGGACTACTTCGAACCCCGAAACGGTTGGAACGGAATCCTGGACTCGGTTTGCGGGGGTAGAGCTACAATGGAATCCAAAAGGGGGTTTGAGAGTGAGTCAGCGTTCTTACACCCAGGAATTGTTGGAACGGCATCAAGTCACTACTCCTCGTTGGTCACCGATGTCAAAGGTTGATTTCCCAGAGGAACCGGAGGAAGATGTTACCACCGAAAGAATAAGGGAAGCACAAGCGATTACGGGGGAACTTCTTTGGCTGGCGGTTCGGACACGCCCCGACGTAGCTTATGCTGTAAGCCAGATGGGACGAGCTGTAAGCAAAAACCCTCGGTGGGCGGTGGAGTTGGGACAGTCGGTGTTGGGTTTCTTGGCTGCTACAACCAACCATGGATTGACCTATTACCCTTGCCGTAGTGACCGGGGAATTACTCAGATCCCAATCCAAAGGCATGAAAAGTTGATTGAAGTGTACTCGGATGTATCATTTGCTCCTGGAGGCGGTCGGAGTAACCAAGCTGTGATTGTTCTCTATGCTGGCCAACCAATCCAATGGGAAGCTACCCGTCAACCGTTTCACACCATGAGCACGGCGGAATCTGAATTGGTAGGGCACTGTGAGGGCTTGCAAATGGCTTTATCGGTTGAATCCCTGTTGGAAGTGATCTATGGGGAACCCGGGGTGGTTTTCGAAAAATGGTTAGCGGGGGACAACACCACGGCTATAGGGCTACTCACAAAACCTGATGGACCTTGGAGGACCAGACACCTCCGGTTGCGAGCAAACTGTTTGAAAGAAAAATTGAACATGGAACCGGGGGATTGGAAAGTGTTCCACCAAAAGGGTTCTGAGTTATGTGCGGACTATTTGACCAAACCCATAGTGGCTCGTGGTTCATGGGGGTGGTTTTGGGAGTTCATGTCCATGGAAGGGGATCTCAATGGGGATCATGATAACCCGAGGATCGAACGACTCAGGACCTCTCAGGATGCCACCGTTCCGGATGATGCACCGGACACGCCAGCTAAGGACGCTCCCTGTGACACCGAGGTCATGTTGGCTTCAGATGATCTTCGATTGCGAGTGGCGAAACTGGCAACTACAGCGGCAGTGCTTGGACTACTTCACGGATGCCAAGTTCCACGCACGGGGGAGCTCGCTGCGGTGATGATCGCTATGCTCTGCACTTACGTCCAATGGATCGGTGTACAGGGTCGGATCGCTGTACAGGGAACGGAGGATGTACAGGGTCGGATCGTTGTACAGAGAACGGATGATGTACAGGGTCGGATCGGTGTACAGGAAACGGATGATGTACAGGGTCGGATCGGTGTACAGGAAAGGAATGATGTACAAAGAAGGGTCGATGTACAGGAAAAGGAGGATGTGCAGGGTCAACCCCATGTACAGATGATTGATGGAGTAGCTGTTTGTGCAACTGTACAGGATTCCGTCGGTGTACATAGAGAACAAAGCATGTACAGAGTAGGGACGGTTTCTGATTTCACGGCAAAGTGGGAACCACTTAGTGCCTGGTGGTTCATAGGATGTGGATGGAATGAAAGAACAAAAGAGGATCAAAAAACGACAGAAGAAGCTGAAGAACACAGTGAAAAAATCAAGGAATCAAAATCAAGCATGAAGAAACAGGTGCTGAGGGAAGATGAACCCAGCTCCTGTATGGTAGGCGCAGCGGGTGTAAGTGAGTGGAAAGGCAGTCGTTCGTGTCGTCGATCGTCGGAGGAACCCAAGGTTGGTGATAAGGGGAACCCTGAAGATGTGTATGGGGATGTTTGGGGTATGAGAACCGGCAACGATCGGTATGATGATGAAGCTGACCGCAGCCCACTCTGCCACTGTAGCCCAGGGGGCTCCCACGTCAACACTGGAAAACCCAGTGCTTCGCTCTGTGCCCTAGCAGCAATGGCCCCGAAGCAGTCCCGACTGGTGCACGATGCGGTCCCAGTGGACCGTGCTTGGGATCAGGCTCGTTTTCTGGAGCCGCCAAAGGGTAAGTCGGATAAGTGGATCTGGCTTACCGTGGGGCAGAGGAAGCAGTACGCGGTGAGGATTCACGGCTCACCTCGGGTTCAGATGTTTCATCCTCTTCATCGCAACCCACCAATAGACCCAAGGGTCTTATCTCGTGCCCGCACTACAATCCGCTTCCTTGAAGGCGGAGGGCGGGAAGTGGTTCACGACAAGTGGACCGATGGGGAGCTCCGTGAGGAACACCGTCCCAGCTGGAGAGGCTACACCATGTTCCCGATCCTAGGAATGGAGATGGCCGGGCAGGACGACATCCATCGAGGACCTCCCGAAGGAAGCGACGATGAGGTGATGATTGGGCGACACCGCCTGGTCGAACCTGGTCAAGGGTCCGCGTCGGCGGAGTCAGGCCCACGTCCGTCACGGGCCGATGGAAGTTTGGGTGAATGGTATGTTGAAGGTGTGAAGCAGACGTCTCGCTCTGCCACACCGACATCGGCCTCAGCGACTTCGATGCCAGCGTCATCTCCAGGTGGTGACCGTCCCCTTCGTTACGGCCGAGCGGACTCAGCACTGGCAAGGGGCAGGGCAATTGCACCTCGTGACGAAAGTTGGGTGGTCATGGATCTGCAGGACATGGAGGCTTGCCGTTCCTCGACTGCTACACCAAGCTATGCCCCTGCTCCGCTACCAGGTCCTAGAAGCTATGGTCCGGGCATGACTACGGACTATCGTCAAAGCTGGGGGGGAAGAGATTCATCGGGAGCCCACTGCCAAAGCCCTTTCGTTTGGGAAAGGGTGGTGGAGAATGGTGAGGATGTATGAAGAGCTCTGAGGGGTTTTTCAATGTGAGGCCACAAGGGCCATCTCAGCACATGCGAGTAACGCCATGTGAAGCGCTGTGCTGACAATCTTTTTGGCGCTGCCAAAGGGGGAGTGCGTTTGGGGCACCCTCCAAGGCATGCCACCTTTTGAAAAAGGTCATACAGCATGACCACATCGCAAGGATGACACGCGCCAATCGAGGATCACTCGATATTTGGCTCAAGGCTCAAGAAAAAGGACAACTGCCCGTGCCGCAGTTGCGTGGTTACATAGTAAGCTTTCTGAAGCTGGAATCTCTGCTTGTGCTCATGCCTCTCCATGTTTTCTGAGGATGAGATGATGCATGGTGAGGGAATGCTTTGCTGGTCTGATGACTTCGGAGTATGTCGCTACAAGGACCGCTTTCAGAGTTTGTTCAAATTTGGACAAGCTGGTTTTGGTATTGGCCAATCTGCGTTGCAGGGCACCTTCGAACACAACGTCTTCCAGGGTCATGGTGTTCTTGAATGGTCTGTGAAGGCCAAGTTGTATCCTGACTGAGATCCTTCACCATCCGGGATCTGAACATGTCATCTGTCAGGCTCGCTATGTCGGAGAGTACCAAACTTGGACTTGCACATTGCAACAGTGTCAACAGTGGTAAGGCCTCCAAACGAAAACTTTTGACCAAGGTTCTTTAACGGCCTCTATCATGGCGAGGGCACCTTTGAATGGCCGGACAAGGCTTGCACTTGTACCTCTTGGTGGCGTGAAGTCAGCGTATTCTGAGTTGTGTAGGCGAATGTCTACCGCGGCCAGTGGCAATTTGGCGAGATGAGTGGCAAGGTGAGCCGTGGATCTCAGAAAGAGATGTGGGGTTGAACATGAAAGAGGTGCAACATGTAACGAACACGTAATGAACCTGTAATTCATGAACATGTCACAGAGGTGTAACGAACATTTCAAAAAAGGTAGGTTCCTACATGTAGGTTGCTCACATGCCTCCCATGCGCCATGCTTCACAGTACTTTCAGCACACCTTCTATTCTTCTATGTTTGCGCAGCACTTCCGACTGCTACAGTTGCAACAGTTCTCTGTCCAAGCACCAGCAGCCATTGCACCACGCACTGCACCACGCACTGCACCACTTCTCTCGGGAGAAAGCAGAAAGACGAAGAGCACAGATTCCACAGACTCCTCTCATCTCCTCTCTACATCAACGCCATGCTGTCACAGTGACAGCAACCTGCACAGCTCGCAACTCCCAATCCACCGACTCCACCGATTCCACCGAATTCACTGCTTGCTTTTTCATGTCCGGTGATGCCTCACCTCCACTTCGGCACCACCTCCGTCAGCCTCCTGCTTTCAACATCATTCAACATCAATCACAATCCAAACTAACCAAGCTCCCTGGAACCCTCACAACCCTTTGACACCCAACCGCCCTCGTCACAGTCACAACCACGACCAGCATTATTCACATCACACCATCACACTGCCCAAACAAGTCCAGGATGTGCTCTTCTTTTAGTGCTCCTTTCACTCCTTCTTCCACTCCTTTCCCTTTCTCCTAACTCTTCCAACCTTTCATCACTTCCTTGGCAGACGAGCCCTAAGCATGCACATTTTTTGAAAGAACCATCCCCAGGGTGGCGAAATGAATGAAGGGAGGCCCCCCTCATTTAAAAAAATCAGCAAGCGCTTACCATTTTGTTTTCGTTCCGAAGGGGAGGTGTTAATGTGTGTTCTGCAGGTGACAGGTCGTTCCGACAAGTTCCCCAAAGTTCCAGGAGGTTCGTTTCAAGAGGTTCCGCTGGGAGACCGTTGAAGGTTCCAGGAAGTTCCAGAGCAGTTTCAGGTTCCGAAAGCTGAAAGGCTGACGTTCCAAAGTAGTTTACAGACCAAGGTTCTGGAAGGTCCCCGGACAGGTTGCAGATCAAGGTTCTGGAGGAAGTTGATATGATTTTCCTGTGTTGCAGTTTCATGCAGTGATGTGACTTGATGTGAAACTCACCGCTGGTCACACCAAAGCAACAAAGTTAAGTTTAGATATCTAACATTGTTCTGGGAAGATGACCCCGCAACAACATCAGGTTGCTGGCTGCAACAGCACTGTTCATGTAAAAACTTGAGTGGGCACAAAACTAGAAACCGACATGTCAAGTGCATTGCTACATATAGCACTTTGCTGTCACTTGTTGTGACAGTTTTTTCCCCAGATAGCCGACAAGCTATAAGGGGTTCTTACTTCTCTATGGTAGGGCCTCGAATCGGCGCTTTTGTTTGCCGCTGCTCTGCCGCTGCTCATGCTTGTCTCCCTTTGTCTCCCTTTGTCTCTCCTTTGTTTCCCTTGTGGCTCTGGATCGGCGCTTTGTTTGCCGCTGCCCTGCCGCTGCTCATGCTTGTCTCCCTTTGTTTTGCCTTTGTTTTGCCTTTGTTTTGCCTTTGTTTTGCCTTTGTTTTGCCTTTGTTTTGCCTTTGTCTCCCCTTTGTCTCCCCTTTGTCTCCCTTTTGTTTCCTCTTTGTCTCCCTTTTGTCTCCCTTGTGGCTCTTGATCGGAGCTTTGTTTGCTGCTGCTCTGCTGCTGCTCATGCTTGTCTCCCTTTGTCTTTCCTTTGCCTCGGCTTTGTTTCCCTTTGTTTTTGCCTTTGTCTTCCCTTTGTCTCCCCTTTGTTCCCCAGATAGCTGACATGCTATAAGGGGTTTTTACTTCTCTATGGTAGGGCCTCGAATCGGCGCTTTTGTTTGCCGCTGCCCTGCCGCTGCTCATGCTTGTCTCCCCTTTGTTCCCCAGATAGCTGACATGCTATAAGGGGTTTTTACTTCTCTATGGTAGGGCCTCGAATCGGCGCTTTTGTTTGCCGCTGCTCTGCCGTTGTGCATGCTTGTTTCCCTGTGTCTCCCCTTTGTCTCCCTTGTGGCTCTGCATCGGCGCTTTGTTTGCCGCTTCTCTGCCGCTGCTCATGCTTGTCTCTCTTTGTCTCGCCTTTGTCTCCTCTTTGTCTCCCCTTTGTCTCCCTTGTGACTCTGGATCGGCGCTTTGTTTGCCGCTGCTCTGCCGCTGCTCATGCTTGTCTCTCTTTGTCTCGCCTTTGTCTCCTCTTTGTCTCCCCTTTGTCTCCCTTGTGACTCTGGATCGGCGCTTTGTTTGCCGCTGCTCTGCCGCTGCTCATGCTTGTCTCTCTTTGTCTCGCCTTTGTCTCCTCTTTGTCTCCCCTTTGTCTCCCTTGTGACTCTGGATCGGCGCTTTGTTTGCCGCTGCTCTGCCGCTGCTCATGCTTGTCTCTCTTTGTCTCGCCTTTGTCTCCTCTTTGTCTCCCCTTTGTCTCCCTTGTGACTCTGGATCGGCGCTTTGTTTGCCGCTGCTCCGCCGCTGCTCATGCTTGTTTCCCTTTATGTTTGACCTGTTGGCCTTTGTCTCCCTTCATGCTTGCCTTGGCTTGTCTCCGCTTGGTCTACCTCCGGATCTGTACCATCCCTGGAAATCCTTGTGCGCAATGCACCCGCTATCCGCGGTCTATGCTGGTGTACAGTAATTTATATTTACATTTGAAACGAGTGCTTTTGAAATTTGTTCAACGCAGTTTTCGCAGTTTCTTCCATCTTCACAGAATCTTCACAGCGCTGCGAAGGGAACGCTGACAACGAGCTGCGGATCTGTTTTCTCCGGCGAATTCCATGCTGGGAACATGGAGGTCACTGGAGAGGCGCTTTTCGGATTGAAGCCTTGGATTGCGCATGTGCCAGGGCAGAGGAACCATCACCTTCATCACCAATGACCAGTACACCGGTGAGTTCAAGGCCACTTTCGTATGTTTTGACTGTGTATACTTCTGGTGCATGTTGTATCTATTTGTATCTTAGGATTCAATGTTTAATGGACTTGGTTGCTACACGTTCGGGTGCTCAGAATTTTCGACCAAACTGCTACGCACTGATGTCAGGGGATGTGAACATGTGCGATTGAGGTGGTCTTCCGGTGTGACTCTCACCGGCGTCTTCGAGAATAATTTGTGCAGCAAGGAGCATCGCCTTTGAATTGCTGAGATGCAGTTGTAAATGCTGGAGCATTGTCTTCATTTTGAAGAATTGCAAGGTGTACAAGCCTGCCATTGTAGGTTGGTAAAAAAACCTACACCAACGGCCTTGTCTACATTGGCGAGCTGTTCGAAGACCAGGTGACTGCAATAAGTTGCAGTGTATTATTGCATTTGGTGAAGTGAGGACTTGTGTCTATGCATTTGAAATTGTGTCTTTGTAAGGCGCTTTGTTTCAACTTGTTTCAATAGCTACGGCAGATGCTGCAGATATGCTTCGGTTCCCTTCAGTTTCGTTTCCCAGGAGCATGGACGCGGTGTTTTGACTGATGCGAGTGGTACGCGGATCGTTGGTGTATGGAACAGTGGCAGGTGCCGCACTGGTTGCGCACTGCGTACCGCATCACATCAATCCCATCACACTCCAGTCGTTTGGAGAGCATTGTGTGAGGCTTGCAGAGGAGTTGGTGGAGTTGATTGTTTCTGGGACAGAGGCAGGGTGAAATTTCTTGGAGAACTGTTGATTTTTTCATTTTTAATATGATTAGATAGAATGAATATAGTATATAAAGTTAAAGGTATCATAAGGTATCTATCTACATGTGTATATATGATATACAGCAATCTACATGTATTAGATTATTAAATAGATGTATTTTCAATATTTTCTAGTGTTTTTTTCTCTTTTCGTGTGTTTTATTTTGTGACGTACAGCTTTCGGTTTGCAGGTAGATCCTCGCGGCCCATCAGAGCAGCAACCTCTCCCTGTTTTTCGCAGACAAATTGCGGAAATTTGTGGAACGGTCGTGGAACGGTGTCGAATTGTTTGGAGCAAAAGGTAGCTGTGACTTCAGCGCTTTGAAAAGTTCTTAGGCAAGTTGTAAAGCTCCAAGAACCTCTTCTTTTTCAAAGATAACAAACGGAACTTCTTCGGGGGACATACCTTTTTGAGGCTTCTCGCAGGTCTATTTTGAGTCGAGCACCTGATCAATCCTCATCATGCACCGCCCACTTCCTATAGCAATCAGAAGCCAGTTGTGCTTTTAGAGGAAGGGATTTGAGGATCAAAGAGACTGAGTCTGATGGATGACATTTTGGTGGATATGATGGCAGATGGCATGAAAACACTGCAAAGAAAAAGCAAAACTGAAGGACCCAATAGCCCCTCACATGTTCATATTTTCTACGTAGTAAGTTCAACTGGGGTATAAAAGTAGTGGTAGGAAACAGGAGGCAAAGGAATGAATGATTTGTGACGCTGCTGCATTTCACATGGATCCATAATATGTCAGGAATCCAGGAACGCACAGCTGTTGCGCATCAATTCCATGCAAGACCTCCACGCTTACACTGCTTCCAAAGCGGTGCTGCTTAGCAATAGGCTTGCCCATTGGTTCAAGGCCCAAGAATGTTTGGAACCACCAAGTTGCAAAGGTTGAGCTTGATAAGTTTATGCTTGCATTGACCAAAACATGTGTCGACCTTTGTTTGAACTTATGCATCAATGAATACAGAGATCCGTACATTTTCAGCTTCTTGTCGTTCAGGCTCTCTCCCAGCTCGCATTCTTTTTCAACTCTCTTTTTTGTTGATTTTTCCCCAACAGCGTAAGCTTATGGGGTCTTCAGCCCAGTTAAGCTCCGGTGTGAGCCGGTGCAGCTTCCAGGCTCAGGTTCCGGAGGTTCCGGAAGGTTCCGGGGAGTTCCGGTGCAGTTGCCAGGCAAGGTTCCGGAGAGTTCCGGAAGGTTCCGGGGAGTTCCGGTGTGGATGGTAGGCCAGGTTCCGGAAAGTTCCGCAGGGTTCTGGAAGGTTCCAAGAGGAGTTTGCCAGGCAAGGTTGCGGAAGGTTCCGGGAAGGTTCCGGGGAGTTCTGGTGCAAAGGTTCCAGAAGGTTCCGGAGGGATCTGGAAAGCTCCGAGTTCCAGCGCGAATGGTTCCGGAAGGTTCCGAAAATTCCGGAAGGTTTCGGGGAGTCCAGTGCAGATGGCAGGCCAGGTTTTGGAAGGTTGCGGGAGGGTTCCGGAAGGTTCCAGGATGTCCGGTGCAGATGGTAGGCCAGGTTCCGGAAGGTTCCGGAGGGTACCGGTAAGTTCGTGCAGATGTAAGGCAAGGTTCCGGAAGGTTCCCGGAAGTTGCGGTGCAGCTTCCAGTCTCAGGTTCCAGAGGTTCCGAAATGTTGTGGGGAGTTCAGGCAAGGTGGTGGAAAGTTCAGGAACGTTCTGGAAGTAAAACATGAGATTGCGCAGAAGCAGCCTGGGCGATATTTAGACAAACTCAATGAATGCTTCTTAGGCATGCCATCGTGATCATGCCTCAGATTTCTTTGTTACATACCAATATGCCGCAAAAAAAATACGCGCGGAATCATTCAGATCTGTGGCTCTTGCTGTTGGGGATACCACCTTAGCTTATTTTGGCTTCATTCTGGGGACTTCTGATGCTCTATAGGCTTTTTTGTGCCAGGACTGCTGCCACTAGAAAAGGCTTAGAAAGCATAGAGAAAGCATAGAGCCCACAGAAGATCATTTTCACTGTATTGTGGCTGCAGCGGCCCCGATACATGTAGCTGACGCTCAAAAACCGTTTCAGTCTGTCAACGTTTCTGGCATTAGTCGTGTCCCTGAGCTATCACAAGTTGGGGTGCTGTTGGACCAGGTTCCTCAGGCATGACCCACACAGTGAATCGAGCGCGTGCAACGGCGTCGCCTGCAGCGTGGAATGCTTGACAGCTTAGTTGTTAGCTTGGCGGTTGGCGCAGCTGTTTGGAATGCTCGTCCAATGGCTCCTTGCTAAATTGAGTTCCGTAAGCTGCATTGTCATCACTGATCACTGACCTGATCATCGGCTGCCTGAGTACGTCCTCCAAAAAAGAACTTGTGAGACCACTACTTGTGCGATTCCAGCTGCGTGCATTGCTAAACAAGCAAAAATTGAATGGGCACCGGCACTGCTGCTGCTGCTGCTGCTGCTGCTTCTCAGCTTGGTTAATAGGTCATGGTTGCTCTTCTTGTGCTGCTTGTTCAGTTCTATAAGATACTATCATAATATACATGCATATGTACACATTCTTTACATACATATATACATACATTTGCTACACCCCCCCCCCAAAACCTACCTTTTTTACTTTTATCACCATATTTACCATGTTTTTTGCCTTTGTCGATAGTAGTAATAATAATCATAGAATAGTAGTAGGATTAAAAATAATCTTAATAGAAATGAAAATGATAGCAAT
>VSDK01014303.1:1396-26571 GCA_009767595.1 Symbiodinium kawagutii | reverse complement strand
AATCTTGAATCTTGAATCTTGAATCCTGGATTCAAGATTGGCTCAAAGAGTCCTGGGGAAATCTTGAATCTTGAATCTTGAATCCGGTCCTGGGATTCAAGATTGGAATCTTGAATCTTGAATCTTGAATCCAGTCCTGAGATTCAAGATTGGAATCTTGAATCTTGCATCTTGAATCTGCCCAAAGTTGCCAACTTTTGACAACTTTTCAGTCTATTAGGTAAGAACAATCGAGTTTATGTATGCTCATCAAGTAAAAAAGGTAGGTTTTGGGGGGGGGGTGTACCATACATTTATATTGACACCCACACATGTAAAAAAAAAAAAAAATATATATAATGTTCGAAATAGTGCTTGAATTTCTTAGTTGTTTGCATTTGCGAGTGAAATCAAGACACAAAGCGCAGAGCCACCCAGCTCCCCCGTCGAGCACCGTGAGACTTGCGCCTCCTGCTCCAGTGTATCCGATTGACTACTTTGAGCTTTCGTGCGGATAATCTATGACGGCACATCAGTCGATATACACGCTTGCAGTCAAATTTGGTATATTGAAAGTTTGCTATGCCAGGAGGGTGTTCATTGCCTCACGAAAACCTGAAGTTCAGCCCGAAACGCTTGAACCCTGGTGGGTTTGGATGGACACACTTCACATGGCCTGGGGATTTGAGCTGCTTGACGAGAAAAAGGATTCACTGATAACAACCAAATTGTGCAAAACACAAGCACACACCACCTCACGACAGCGGAGCAAGTCAGACAAAAGCATCTATGGACAAGTCAACGCAGGTGGCAAACCAGATGACCTATCCAAAGAAACTGATGTTTCTGAAAAAAATGTTTGTGTGTTCGTTTCAATACCTTGGTAAAGATCATTTGCAGTATGAAATAGTTAAATAGTGCAACATTTTGATGGAGCCCTGGTCTGCAAACGAAACGTTGGTTGGGCAAGATGGTGTCTATCGACGTAGCCATCATGTATCTATTTATTTGTTTGCTGGTCTATCTGTTTGTATTGATCTACTTGTCTACTGTCTATCTACACAACTATATTCTTGCTTTCGAATATACAAATACCGATTGTACATCTACAAGGCAGTTACGCATGGGACGAATGCACCATCACCAGCTGGTCAATCCCGCCTGACTGATAGCCAATAGCACATGATTCATGATCTCGTAGCACCTTTTTTGGACCATGTCTGGAGCAGGTTTCTGTAAT
Organism: Symbiodinium kawagutii; assembly: GCA_009767595.1. Taxonomy (NCBI): domain Eukaryota; class Dinophyceae; order Suessiales; family Symbiodiniaceae; genus Symbiodinium; species Symbiodinium kawagutii. The sequence goes on along the minus strand of VSDK01014303.1, from coordinate 25,352 downwards.
CTTGATTCGAAGAGCCAATGGCGCACACATGTTTGACTTATATAGCCAACCTCTCTGCCAAAGTTCTGGAGCTTTGTTATTTGAATGATCGAATTTTTCCGGACATTGGACCTTTTGAACTATTGACTTTTTGAAGTGAGGCTGTTCAAGTTAATGAACCTTTGACCTTCTATTTTGTGCTAGTGTTCGTGTACAACTGCATTCGTTTCAAGAAAAAATGCATTATGTGTAATGTGTGCCTGACCACCGGAGTCTCTTGTCGGGATATTATCTTTGAGTTTCGACCTTGTCCAAAGAAGTGGGGCACATTGCTGAGGCTGGCACATTCGCTTGCAGACAAGGAACAATGTTGCGACCTTGGGCCTGAAGAAGTGTTTTGGAACACAGAGGACAATATGTAGGCTGTACGAGTGGTTTCATGCGATGTTTGTCATGTAGCATGGGTGGTTTGGTTGTGCTCGATGCCTGTGTCGCAAGGCAAAACCATTGCGATTTTCACCAATGGAGACAAATATATCGGTGGCCTGCAAGCCGCCCAAAAAGAAGGAGATGGCATGTCCAGCTGACTTCGTTGACAGCAAATAAATTGTGTTGCACTTTGACAGGAAAGCCTTGCCTCTCAAAAAAAATGTTTTCAGTTCCAATGAATTCCAGGTGTATCCCGAATCCCATCACCAGCCTGAAAACAACCATCGACCTCTTCGATCCAGAGGGTTCGTAGAAGCCTTGTGATTACCTTCCGATTTGCGGTTTAACGTCTGAAGAGAGAGCCGTAAGGCACTGTAAGGGGTCAAGATGGGTGGAAGGCTCCAATTCCAGCTGCACTCTGAACCAGTGTCAGGTTCAATATAAGGCTGAATTCCATTAAGAATTCCATTAAGTCCGCAAATAAAGCTTTTTGCATCTGTGAGAACGTTATCAGACGTGCAATGCTCTGCCATGGCAGTATAGTTGAGCAATGTAAAGCATATTTGAGAGTCGCTTTTTATAACGCAAAAAATGGTCCCTGTGCCATCGTGCGGTGATGCAGACGTACATCATGTATCATCATTAGCAATGCAAGGATTGTTGACTCAGAAAACTGCACTTGTGTTGGTCTTGTGTTGGTGGGCTTCATGGTTTTCGAAAACACATCAAACTCTGCAGAATGCGCGTCTTCCAGGAAGGTGCTGCACCTAAAAAGGCATCAGCATCTAAATATGTGTATTGCTTGTGTTCAATCTGTAAATCTGAAAGTGCCAGGTATGTCTACGCAGACGGTCGTGCCTACAAGGGCAGTTGGATTGCAGACTCCCTTGATGGTGAAGTGTTCCCACAAGGGGCGGAGGCAAGGCACTTGGAAAGCAGTGACCGTGTGAAAAAACCAATGCTGAAAGCTTTGGGATCTTCAGTCGTCTCCTAAAAGCCGCCATTTTAACGAAGGGCCGAAGGGCTCAAACCCTGGCTATGGAGCCTCCTGATACTGCCATTTCATCACTTGCAGGCGGAGTCGTCTCAAACTGGCCGACTCCATGATCTCAACATCTCCAATGCGGAGGCGGTTTTCAAGAGAGGCTCCAAATTCTGCTGAGCCTTTGCATCATGCGATCCTTGTAGGCCGTTGCTGTCATGAAGACCAAGCTACCCGGCGAGAGAAAGCAGGCCCGTCTAGGCATTCCACGGGCGGCGATTCGACAAATCTCCTGGTGAACAGGCACCCCCAGTGGCAAAGATCCAGGAGTAAAGTGTCGTGACGCACAGAGCTGAGTACCCATGTTGCCACAGTTCATGTGAAACTTTCGTAAAGGATGAAAACTCATATGCAATGACAGTCAGTGACAGTCAGTGAGAGTCAGTGACAGTCAGTGACAGTCAGTGACAGTCAGTGAAATGTTACTTTGAGCATCAGTGAAGGCACTGCGGACTGATAGTGCTTCAATGACTGAAATAATCAGTTTAATACGTTTCTTATTTAATTTTTATTTGCTTTTTTGAATTTCATTGATTTAATTGATTTGACTATTATGATTTTCTTGATTTTTTTTGTTGTGTTTTCCGTTTCAGTGTCAATCCTAGTCAAGACGTCGCCAAGCGACGGCAAGCAATCGCTGCGCCTACCTCATCCTGCAGGCTGGTGTTGATACAGTAAAGACATGTATAAAGACAGCAGAGTAAACATAATGATAGAGTCAAGAATAAAGTAAAGAGTATCAAAGTAAAGACAGCAGATGATATGTTTTCCAATTTGATAGTCATGGATAGTGATGATTCTGATTTCTTCTGTTAGAATTTAGATTCAGTAGATGTCCCTGCATGGCCCCCTGCATCCGTACGCCAGGTCTTGCAAAGCAGATGGTCTTCACTTAGAAGCGTTCCATAGTGACAGGACCACGTCTCACCTTGGTATGCTTGAGATCTTTTTTTCCCGAAGATATATTTAGGTAGTCATGAAGTCTATGTCTTCATGTTTGGACAGATCCCTGCCTACCTTGTAGGTCCGGCAAAAACATATGCCGACCACTGTTGCGAAGCTGGGAACTGGATCAAGATTTTTGCAGGGATTTATTTCAGCTATATCTATACATATAGATTTGTGAACAAAGTCTTGATCGAAGCCCCGCTGTTCTCAAAATGGAACACATTGCAACGCAAAAAGAAAGCGCAAATTGCAACACATTGAAGTGACACATTGAAGTAACACATTGAAGTTGTCATTTGCAGTTCCTCGAACTGATTGCATTGCTGTGTGAGCACGGGCTGTTTGCTCACCACTTCAGGGCTCTCAGAGTCTCTGAGAGCCTTTCTCTACAGGGCTCTGAGCCTTCATGTTGACTTCTTCAAATTTGGCCCAAGTTAAGAAATTTCTATATTGAAGTCATTGAAGTCTAGGCCTCTTAACAGCTTAAGTTCATTTTTCCACACTCATAATGAATTCATCTTTCCACACTCAGAAAGAAGCCCACAAGTTCCCGAGCTGCCTGCCTGGATCCCACCTCTTTCACCACCTTTCACCACTCACGGACACAGAACCAAAAAAGAGCAAACTAAACTCAGATGAACCAAAGATGAAGAAGATACCGTAAACCAAGATGAAACATGATGAAACTGTTCAATAAAGTCCTCAACACAGTTCAATCTTTCGGACATTTGTTTGCAATTTGTGACGCGCCTGTCATGTCCAACTGGCTTGTTCAACATCAATGGTTGGACTTGGATCATTGAACTTCATTGAACTATTTTGGCATTTGTCGGCAGCCAGGTACTACCCTTCCAGCAAGGGTGGAAGTTCGAAAGATGAGAAGAAGGCACTGGTTTTGCTGGGAAGTACAATCAGAGTAGCCGAGTCGCCTCAAGTTCCAAGTCTTGACCGGTCTTTCAAAGGTGAAGTTCTGCAATCGCTGCAGACAAGTTGTGAAGTCTCGCACCTGCGAGGATCATTCAATCACAGGCAAGTTTGACCCTTCGGCGCTCGAGAGAGGTGCCAAGGCCACCCGCAATACGCGAAAGAAGCAACATATTAATAGATCATGTGAAAATATGTGAAAATATGTGAAATATAAGAGAAAGCAGTTTACTTTACATGGGCTATTTATGAATATGTTATTTGCTTTCAATATATTGAAGTAAATAAAATCATGCATGAAATCAGCAACTCAATACGCGGCTTGCCGCCCTGTCAAGGCTCTTCGCGAGCTGGACACATCTCCCAACGCTACGAAGGCATAATGCAAGGAAGCTTCAATTGGAATGGGCGATCATGTTGCGGGAGACATGTGGAGACAAGTTGCAAATTTGTGGACACTTCATGGCACTTCATGGCACTTCACAGATCTTCATGACTTTTTGGTACTCTTATTGCTGATTGCTTACCCTTAGGCTTAGCAGCCTTAGTTCAATTGGAATGGGCGATCATGTTGCGGGAGACATGTGGAGACAAGTTGCAAATTTGTGGACACTTCATGGCACTTCATGGCACTTCACAGATCTTCATGACTTTTTGGTACTCTTATTGCCTTAGCAGCCTTAGCAGCCTTAGCAGCCTTAGCAGCCTTAGCAGCCTTAGCAGCCTTAGCATGTGCAGCTCAACTGTTGCCGTAGGCCTTTGAGCTTACCAAGCTTGCGGAACAAACAAAGCAGAAGGACAGAGCTTTCAGGGAGTTGTGGAAGCGAAGATTGAAAATAGATACAAAAAAGCAAATAGAAACATACATTTAATACATATGTATTTATATCATATATATATATATCATTAAAGATAGACATGAGTAGTATGTAGATGCATATTTGTATATATATATATTTGTTTGCGTATTTATTTGATTCATGTATATTTAGATGTTTACTATTTGTTTCTATTGTAAAATGAATCATACAGATACTCTAGTGTAATGGGAACTCCCCTGGGCCCTTGGCAGGAGTTGCAGCTGGAGATAGAACAGCAGACTTCCATGCGCACACAGGCTACACTGTGCTCTGGGAAGCATCCCCAAGTTGCTGATCAAATCCAGACTTTACATTTTGCAGATTGCAGTAACATTTCTTGAAAACATTTCATAGCATTTCATCCATATAGATTTGATGCGTTTTGTCGTTCTTGTTTGCGGTCCCAGGCGGCATTGCAGCGCAACAAGCAAGATGCTGAGGAGAAGAGGAGCGACCCACGAGGCTCCCTTTTCTAGAAACAATTGAAGAGCCCAAAGATGACAACATTGTCAGGGAAAGGCACCGAAAAGGGCTGACTTTCGGGACCTTAGAATACAAAAAGCGCTTGCATAAGAACGTTTCTCAACAAATCGGCCTCCGCATAAGCCTACATTTGGCATCGTTTAGCATTTCGCAAACAAAGTAGGCTTTATTCCAGGCTGTACCCATCAGTGCCGCTCGAGCAAACCCAAATAGTTCCAATGCAAAAGTTGGAAAAGCCATCATGGAACTAATTCTGCGTGTACCACCCTCCCTTCATTCTCCCAGCTGCATTGCACACACTCCTCGCTTTTCTGTTTTGGAGAGCAGAACGAGCTTCCCATGCGGAACCCTCTCTCGGCTCTTGTCAGACCTACCGAGTTGATGCAGTTCCATACAGCTGAACTTGGCTCACAGGTACTGACGACACTGACAGGTGCGCCAAGTACTCAAAGATAAAGCGCAATTTGGCATAGCGAGCTTTACACCGCAGAAAGCCACACAACAAAAGACTTCAAAAACCTTTATGCCGCAGAAGCGTTACGATACAAGAGCTTTGCCCCGGAAGAACTTTGTTTGCATCACAAGAGCTTTGCATCACAGGAGTTTTGCACCCTGAGCTTTTTGCGCCATGATGTTCATGTTTGCATTGCAACACTTACATTACAAACATTACACCACAAGAGCTTCATAAATAGGAGTTTTCCCCATAAGTGTCGTACATGGCAGACGTTTTCTCCACAAAAGCCGTGTTGCACGGCAAAAATTGTCCACAATCACTCTACGCCTTAGAAGCGTGACCGTGACACTGGAAAAACGGGGAGTTTTATGCCACAGCGTTAGTCGCAAGGGTTTCTTGCAGAGCAGAACTTTTGCACCACAGAAGGGCTTGACAATACGGGGTTTACACCACAGCTCTCACCGCAGACGCGGTAAATTTGCCGTGCTTAAAAACTGTGAAATGGAGTGCGTGTTTACTTGTGTTTCGGTCATTCCTGAGATCTTTGTCTTGAAATATTTTCAACATCTACTTGTCTTTATCTCATTTTGGCCAATTTTATCTCAGTTTATCTCATTTGATCTCTTCACCAAAGCTCTTGGTTCTTCGTTGAAACGGTAAATGCAGAGGTTTCACCTGCCGCTTGCAGGAGAACAATTTCTCACCAACAGGAGCAGGAAAGACGAACTGCTGAGTACAAGGCTGGTTGATGATTCTGTTTGAGAAATCTAATATATACGTAGACTTATGAATATGTAAGTATGTAAAAATGTATTGCTATATCAATATATGTACATGTATATGTATATGCACATGTACATGTATATGTATATGTACATGTATATGTATATGTACATGCACATGTATATGTATATGTATATGTTTATGTATATAGACACATATGTTTGGAATGAAGTCTCACTTTCCTTGTTCAAACGGAGGCTCGGCTCGACAGCGAACTGTATCAAAGCAAATTAGAGGAGTGCTTTTCCGACAGAAGTGGTTTTCAGTGTGTACCTTTCACAGAGTTCAAACTTAAAAGTGACACGCAAACACGGAGGGCCCCGCCTCCCCAAATAGTCAGCTCCACAAGCCCTAAGTTGAATAGATGTTTTATGAAGCTGATATTTTGGCGGATGTCGTAGATTGATTATCTGGGGAAACTGATTTGAGAGACTGTGACTTGTGTTGCGGCAAGGACCAGCAAAAGCAAATTGATCAACAGCTGCAGATGCAGCCATTGCCTCAATTTTGCCTCATATATTGTTCAATTTTTCTCCATTCGTTTTCTTGCCTTCGACACCCGCCAGGCATGATCAGTTTTTGCGGCAAGAAGAGATGAGGAAAAGAAACAATATGGAGTTGGAGGAGGACACATTTCCTGTAAACGGGAGAGGTGCAAAAATTTGATTTTTGAAGATGTGCTGCACATACTGAATTATCCTAAACATGTAGAGGAGAAACGAAGAACATTGCAAGAGCAAGCGCGACTGGATCGCGAAGCAACGATTGTCCGGATACTCGAACTTGAGTTGAGGATAGTTGAGATTAGTACCACAACAAAAGACAACACAATTGAGTGCTTGCGTTTGCACAACGGTTGTTCTGCACGGGCCTTGTTTTGTTGTCACTTTGTTGCTGGCGCTGCGCTGCGATTTGTCTCCGGATTTTGAATGTGTGGACTGTGCCTGTGCCATTTCAAGATCTCAAACTCTGAAACGCTTGGCACTTTTTCATTGCGCTGTCAGGACCTCAAAGGAATGAAATGATTTAAAGAATTTGAAGAATTTGAATTTCTAGCTGCACCTAGCCGCTATTCGCTGCTATTCGCTGTTAGCATTTGGTGATTGGGTTGCCCAGGTATGGCAAAATCCCTTTCCGATGAGCAACTCAAACTGGTCAAATGGCGCCTGGAACACGGCGAAACTGTGTCAGGCAGGATGTTGAGCTGTTTTCTCATGAACGTGTTCTAATAAAGTGTCATTAAAGTGTCATTGGTGTTTGTTGAGCTGTTTTGATAAAGTGTTTGTTCAGCATGTTTGTGAATGTTTAATATGCATTTGCCCAGTGTAAGTTGCACTTCAACAGGTCGTCCCTTCTATGACGACCCAAAATTTGCAAAGCAGGAACCTGAGTCGAAAATACGAGGATCAACGTGCATCACTATAAATGGTTGTCCTCGTCAGGATGCCATACCAATCCCTGCTCCGAACAACAACATAATCATGTGATGTTATATGTGTATATGATATATGTGTATGTAGATCACATACATATGCACAGCATATAGTATACAAAGATAGTGCTAGTATATACACATGTACATAACATGTTTGCCTATATCTATACTTACATATATATGCTTATATATATACTTACATATATCTATGCATATATATATATATATATTGTGATTTTCCCATTTGCCCTTTCAGGTTCATCGATCTATAGCTGTACAGGGCACGCATAAGAATCCTTGTGCGTGACCTCCTTTTGGTCAAATTCCGTTGCTTCAACTTGCTCCTCAAGGCACGTTGGCTCGAGGCGAGCAGGTGCGGGAGCGGTGGGTTCCGTGTGCGAGCCATAGCGATCGGTGTCGCTTCTCAGTGTGGTGTGGCCACCACTTTGGGCTTGGGCAGTTTTCCCAGTGGACAGTTGCTGCTTTGGAGATACAGCCGTGGCCGGCTAACCTGGAGTGAGGTGTGTGTGAAAAACAGGAAGTGCTGGTAGACCGCAGGGCCTGGACTGGTGTGCAGTGGTGACCCACCAAGTGTTATCCGGAGGTTGGGCATCAATCCTTACAATCCCTGTGGAATTGACATCACGTTGAGCTGCATCAGCATTGGATCTTCTGCCATTCATACTGGTAGCGGAGCTCCCGCAAGGGAGCATCCGGGGCAATGACATCAGAAGCCGCATCCAGCTCAGGAGTAAGCAATCAGCTTGCTTCCCTTGTACCTACCTTCGGCCCGGCCAAGGACGATGTTCAGATCTATGGCCAGAAGGTACAGCTGGTACTGGCAGCATGGCCATCCTCGAAGATCACCGAGCTGGTCACCAGGCTCATATTAAATTGTCAAGGCAGCGCATTCCAAAAGTTACAACTCCACCACACGGAGCTCCTCTCCGGTGACAAGACTGCTGTCACCAAGTTGGTGGAAATCCTGGGGGGAACTTGGGGGCGTATCCCGCTCGAAAAGCAATACGAAGAAGCAGAGCAAGCGCTGTACCACACGGTACAGCGCAGCGACGAAACAAACGATTCCTTCCTGGCCAGAGTGACAAGACTGCTGTCACCAAGTTGGTGGAAATCCTGGGGGGAACTTGGGGGCGTATCCCGCTCGAAAAGCAATACGAAGAAGCAGAGCAAGCGCTGTACCACACGGTACAGCGCAGCGACGAAACAAACGATTCCTTCCTGGCCAGAGCAGACATAGCATGGAGCAAACTTCTGGCGCGCAAAATGGAGATGTCTACTCTGCAGGCTTACATTACCCTTCGCGGCTCATGCTTGAGCCCCGAGGACAAGAAGAGGGTGGTGATGGAGTCAGAGAAGGACGGCCAGTTGACCATGACACGTGTGACAGAAGCGGTTCGCACCTTAGGTGCATCCTTCTTCCACGATGTCACCGGCCAGAAGAAGAATCCTCGAACCAAGGTCTATGATCCTTTTGCCCTGCTTGCAGCTGAGCCGGAGACAGAAAACCCCGAGTTTGACCCAGCGTTGGCAACCACCGAAGATGCTGAGGAGGAAGAGTACCTGGACCAGTTGGTCCAAGATGGTGATCCGGACGCCATTTTGATCACCGATTTTGAGACGGCGGCTCAGGACACAGTACAAGAAGATGAATCCCTGGCCGCAGCATACACCGCATACCAACAAGCTCGACATCGACTCTCAGAGCGTTTTCGCAACCGTGGCTTTTTCCCAACGAGGCCTTTTCAAGGAGGCTCCAAGGGAAAGTCACAACCGAAGGGAAGTGGCAAGGGCAAAGGCTCATGGAACCAGCGATCCAAGAAGAGCCTCCAGGAACGGATTATGTCCAGCTCTTGCCGGCTATGTGGAAGAAAGGGTCACTGGAAAGCTGAATGCCCATATCGCCCATCTTCAGGACCAGCTCAGTCAACATCAGGAGGTGGTGGAGGAGCAGCCCCGACCACGACAGTGGTGTCCGAATCTGCCCAGCCTGACAGCTTGCCTTTGGAATTCCTGAACCTCCCGGAAGAGTGCGATTGGAGTTTGGACCCTGATCCGAATGCAGTGCCTTCACAGTGCCTAGCATCCGTTTTGATAGGACAATCCCGAATGGTTAATAAGGTTGCTAGTGGGAAATGGATTCATGGAGAATCTAAGGGGGGTAACCTTATGGGGGAAAACCATCGTGGCAGAACCGCACATGAGCGACTTCAGTGCAGCCTTCTCAGGAGTGAGCAGTCGCAAAGTGGTCGGAAGAGGGCCATCCAGGCTCTTGCCAGTCGTCCTAGGATGCTGAAGTCGTTTTGCGAAGGATGCCAATAGAGCATCCGACATCCTACGAACCAACATCGAAGCCGGTAGTCAGAAATCATGCAATCATCACATTCCTCACTGTGCGTTGTTTGCAACTCATGGTACATTGGGAATCCTGGATCTTGGAGCTTCAAAGACGGTGGTAGGTTCACAACATGTAGCTGGACTTCTGGATGGTTTAGATGAGAGTATTCGAAACCAGGTTACACGAGTGAAGTGCCAAATCACTTTCAAGTTTGGGAATGAAGGCACCTTACAGAGTACGGATGCCATGGTGATCCCTATTGGTCCCCTCAAACTTAAGGTGGCCATTGTTCCAGGGGGCACTCCGTTCCTGATTTCGAACACTCTGATGCGTGCCATCCGTGCGACCATCGACTGCAGTCACCACAAGGTAACTAGTCCAATGTTGAAACATGAGATCCCTTTGCAGCTCACATCACGTGGCCTGTATCTCATCGACATCAGTGATCTTGCAGTCGCAGCATGGCAGCTCCCTCCAAACAAGATGGAGGCCAACTGCAACAATACCCAGACTTTCGTGGCCACATCATGTGTCCAAAAGGTCGAGGTCACCACCGAAGCCGAAAGCAGTCCAGGTATCACTGAGCCCAGGCCGGAGGAATCAGAAGATCCACATCGAAAGGGTAATCCCGAAGATGTCATGTCACATAACATGCCCACGTCATGTCACACCACGCACCATACTCACGAAGCCTCTCACCATGCCACATCACCACTGCCAACAGGTACCTCTGATCACCAGACCATCTCAGCTCAAAGGTCACTCGAATCAGAGTCTGTGACATCACCTGTGACCCAACATGCCGTCGTTGGTGCAGCGCCTCAAGCAGATGCAGGAGAAGGACGACAGTGCACTGCCATCCTTGGATCATCTGAAGCTGGAGGACCTCGAGGACACTGTGGTGTCCTTCGGAACGAAGCATGTCGGGAGCACCTTCCGCGAAGCGTGGAAGGATCAAGGCTGGATCAACTTCGTGGCCAGCCACTATGGAACAAGCATGAAGGAGGGTCATCGATTGTTGATCCGCTACATCGAGCTGAAGCTGGAATGGCACGAGGCCAACATGGTAGCCATCCCTCAGGTCCCCACTCCGGAAGCCAATCGTGTACAGCTGCCCGTGGCACCCAAATTGGGAGCCAAGAGCAAAGCCGCACCGTCAGTCAAGGCAGTTGCCATGCCGTTTTCCGGGAGAGAGGTCACAACCCATTTGCCGGTCATGGATCCCGAAGATTGGGAATTGAGTTCACAAGTGTTCCCAATTGGATCTACGACCCCAATTCCAGTGGATCAAGACCCCGGTTTCCTGGAGATGCGCGACAGACTCCTGAACATGGAGAGTGTCATGAATCGGGTCATCCAACATCTCGAGGCCCAGGCGCATCAGGCATCCGAGGAGGAGAATGGATCCTAGTTAGCCATGATGATTCGGTCGATCTTGATTCCCACATGCATGCAGATACAAAACACATGTACACGCTCATCCGAAGTTTTGAGAAGGAACTCCATAGAGCTGTTCTAGAAGTCAAAGCTGTTGGGAAACCTTTTGACTTAGGAGAAGTGTTTTGTGGGAGCCACTCTCCATTGACCAATCAGGTGCGACAGCTGGGGGGCAGTGCGTTTCGCTTCAGCCTGGAACAGGGTGATCTTTCAACCGTCGCTGGGAGACAGAAACTGTTCAGAATGATAGGCATTCACCGTCCCCGCAACTTATGGTTTAGTCCAGAGTGCGGGCCGTGGTCATCTTGGTCACAACTCAATTCATCTAAGTCATTGATGGCCCAGGAGACATATCGAGAGAAGAGATATCAATTGCTCTATCAGATTGCCCTAGGTATCGTGCTGTATCGTCATCAGATTTCTCATGGCCTGCACATACATTGGGAGCAACCAGCCAAATCACTAATGTTTTTCCAGCCAGGGATGTCCGAAGTTCACCAATTCACACAAGCATGTTCTTTCGACATGTGCGAAGTTGGAAATCTCCGTGATCCCCTGACAGGTGATCTCATGAAAAAGGGCATGACTGTTCTGACCACCAGCCCAACCATATATGGTGATCTCCATGGTCGGACTTGTAGTCAACAACATGTTCATCAACCAATCGAGGGTAGCATAGTGGTTCATGGACAACGGATCAATCGATCCACCTACACCGAGACATATCCTAGGAAGTTTGCAAGGCTGATCGCCAAGCTGGTGTGTCGTCTAGTGCATGAATGGCCTTTCCATTGGAACCATGGCCTCATTGCCCTGGCTCAGAGTGAACCAGAGAATCCTCTTTTGACCGCCAAGGCCAATCGTGTCTTGCAGCCGCTCCGAGCTCGACCAACGTTTGCCCGATCAGAGCTGGTGCATCCATCCACCCGGACTGATCAAGTGACAAAGAGAAGAAGATTGGATGGGAAACAGTCACTAGGACCATGTCTCGAGGACTGCCAAGAAACACTGAATCGAGTAAGTAGACAAGTTCCCCGTGTGGGCAAGGTTGAAATCACTCAAAGCGAGATCATTCAACCCCTCCAAGCGATGTTTCCTGATAAGATCATTGTAAGCATCATGGCATGTAGAGGAACTGATAGGACTATGGCACCACCCAGTCATCTAGATTCACAGGAGGCCCCATTCCGAAGATCCATCATGATTCTAAGACCATCCGGACAGGTGGCCTATGAGAAGAACTGGGAGAAATGGTCTCACCTCTCACACCGGCAATTGGTTAGACCAGCACATCCATGTCGTTTACATGTCACGATCTTTGGAAGAGATCGGGAGCAGGTGAGTGCATCATCGAATCAAAGTCCTGTGCCCGAAGCCTCAACGGCTTCATCATCAGGCATTCCACCAACCGAACAGGAACGGCCGACAGTTCCCGAGACCATCAGTTCCCGAGATGGTGAACATCCTGTGCCAAGGGATTTGACGCCGCCACTGCAGGACTCAGAGTCAGTAGGAGAGACCCAACAAGATCCCCCTACAGGACCTCTAAACCCTCAAGGCGGTTCCTAGCCCTTCCCAAATGGGAACAGAATCAGATCCTCCATATGCACCGCAACCTTGGTCACCCAAGCAATGATAGACTTTTAAAGCCCTACAGTCCGTGGGTCAAAGACCCGAAGTCGTAGAAGCAGCTCGTGAGCTCAGGTGTGCTGTGTGTTCTAAGCATGCAAACCCGAAACATCAGCGACCAGGTCATTTGAAACCTCTCATGGATTTTAACTTCAAGGTCTACATTGATGGGATTACATGGACCAATAGCCAAGGTGCTAGCTATCATTTCTATCACATGTTGGATGCAGGATCGAATTACCATGTTGCGTTCTGTGCCCCATCACGGCAATCCCAGGATGTGATCAACCTCATCAATCAACATTGGATTTGTTGGGCTGGTGCACCACAATACTTGTCGGTTGATTCAGCGAGTGAGCTGAATAGTGAGGAGTTCACTGTGTAGTTGGCTTTTCTAATGCGCGCGATGTACCAACTTATGCAACAAATTAAGAATTAAGTTGACCTGATGAAATAATAGGGATGCACAGTCCCTCGCTCTCTCTCTCTCTATCTTTGGACGACATGTTTTATTGTTTTGATCTTCACAAGTTGTGACTAGTGCTTTTCGTTGCCAGATCACCGCAACGCAAGCAAACCCCAGAGATTATCGTGTTTGGAAAACAAAGCCGGGTTCCAGGATCTATCTTGAGCGATGAGGGTATTCCCAGTCACTTAAGTGCTATTCAGGAAGAAGGAAACTTTGATTTCAAACAAGCTCTTCAACGACGTGAAAGTGCCCGCAGAGCCTTTCACTCTGCCGACAACAGTGATAATCTCCGCCGAGCCATACTCCGTAGACCATGCCCTTTTGATCTTCACAAGTTGTGACTAGTGCTTTTCGTTGCCAGATCACCGCAACGCAAGCAAACCCCAGAGATTATCGTGTTTGGAAAACAAAGCCGGGTTCCAGGATCTATCTTGAGCGATGAGGGTATTCCCAGTCACTTAAGTGCTATTCAGGAAGAAGGAAACTTTGATTTCAAACAAGCTCTTCAATGACGTGAAAGTGCCCGCAGAGCCTTTCACTCTGCCGACAACAGTGATAATCTCCGCCGAGCCATACTCCGTAGATCATGCCCCGACCGTGGTCAGTATGAAAGAGATCAATGGGTAATGATTTGGAAAACCCCGAGTGTTGGCCCAGGTTCATGGGTAGGACCCCAGAAGGTAATCATTCAGGATGGCAACCATACCGTATGGACTACGCAGGGTGGTAAACTCTTCCGGAGCGCCCCCGAGAATGTTAGGAGATCACTTCCCGAAGAAGGTAGTCCCGAAGGCTCCACACTCCCTACAGATATCACCACGATCCAACAACAGATAGACCAACTCCGTAACTTACCAACAATCCCCGAAGAAGTTCCGCTAGAAACGGAAATGGAAACTGAATCCCCAGAGCCTCAGCGAGACCTCCCCGAGCATCAGCGAGGCCCAAGTCTAACTGAATCCGAACCCCAACCTGATCTAGAACCCGAGGTGGATAACCAATCTTCTTCCAACAGTAGTCCTCCGGAACCGAACAACGATACAGGATCCGAGACCGTTCTACTAGTCAGTGAAGAAGAAGGCAATGCCTTTCACCCCCTCAATGGTGAACTTGATCTTGGGTTCCGTTGTGAATTCGATGTGCCATTGGATCAATCTGCTATCGGAAGTTTCCCATCTGAGGAAGCACAGTGGACACTTCTTGCAACAGCAGCAGTGAAACAACGCACCGAAGTTCGACTCAGTGAACTTAGCAGGGAAGAGAAACAAGCCTTCGAACAAGCCAAACAAAGTGAAATTGCAAACTGGATTCAAACCGACACCATTTCGAAAGTCCTTCGAGCTCAAATTCCCCCGGAGCAGATCCTCCGCTGTCGCTGGATTCTAACCTGGAAACCTCTTGATGGTATCTCCCACGAAGAGTCCCAGGTAAAATCCTTGAAGACCCATAAACCCAAAGCTAGGTTAGTGGTACTAGGATACCTTGACCCAAAAATCGAAGAAATTCCAAGGGACAGCCCAACCTTGAACAAGACCTCACGTATGTTAATCCTTCAAGCAATATCTTCACACGGCTGGAGGTTGATGAGCTTTGACATTCGTGCTGCCTTCCTGCAAGGCAAACCACAGGCTGATCGGATCATGGGACTTGACCCCGTACCCGAGCTTAGACAAGCCCTTCAGATGTCCCCGCATCAGATCGGCTTGCTAAAGAAAGGTGCCTACGGGCTCATAGACGCTCCATACTTATGGTACTGTGCATTAGTGTCCGAGCTAGTTCAACTAGGGATGGAAGTCAGTCCATTTGATCCATGCACCTTCGTACTTAGAGACCAACATGATCCTTCAAAATTGGCTGGTGTGTTAGGCGTCCACGTGGACGACGGGTTGTGCGGAGGTAACGCACAGTTCTTGGAAGTCCTCTCCCAGTTGGAAAAGAAATATCCCTTCGGAAGTAAGAAACTTGGATCATTCACATTCACCGGCATTGACATCAGTCAACAACCCGACAACAGCATCATTCTCAACCAATCATCCTATGTCAGAAAAATCAAGTCAATTCCCATCGAAGTCAACAGGAAAACACAACCTGACTCCAAGGTCACTGAAGCCGAGAGAGGTCTCTTGCGAGGTTTGGTAGGTTCTCTCCAATACGCCGCGGTAAATACTCGACCGGATTTGTCCAGCAGACTTTCCCAACTTCAATCATCCATGAATCAAGCTACCATTCAGACACTTCAAGAAGCCAACAAACTCTTACACGAAGCAAAACGTCATCATGACGTCACCATCACCATTAAACCCATCCCACCTAAGGACTTCCGATTCATGGCATTTTCCGACGCATCCTTCGCATCACAAAAGAAACCCGACTCACATGCTGGTTTGATCATTGTGGGCACTCATCAGATGATTACCCAAAATGTTCAATGTGACATCAGTCCAATTTCCTGGGGATCCAAGAAAATCCAAAAGGTTGTTACCAGTACCCTTTCAGCTGAGACCACTTCACTTGCAGCGGCACTTGATCAACTAGGCTGGTTGAGACTATATTGGCGATGGTTACATGACCCCACAGTGGAATGGAAGCGACCCGAGACCACCCTTCCAAAACTAGAGCCCGCCATATCAGTCCCCACTTTACCTTCTGAGCAGGACTTAGCAGTGACAGACTGCAAATCCCTCTTTGATCTTGTAACCCGAACGGCTCCCCCTTCTTGTTCCGAGTTCCGGGTCCAATTAGTAGCCAGGGCTATTAAGGAATCCTTAAAGGAAGGCATCAGCCTTCGCTGGGTCCACACAGGAGCCCAGCTAGCAGACTGTTTGACAAAGGCTATGGAAGCCACCTTCCTGAGAGAAACTTTGAAGGTAGGGAGTTATCGATTGCATGATGAAGCTGCAACGCTGCGAGATCGAGCACGGAACCGTGATCGAATCAAATGGTTGCATCAGACACAAGGCACCTGATTTCATGTGTAGTTGTCCGCTGAGATCGCACCCGAACGTCTCGACTGCTAACACATCGAGTTCAGATGTGGTGCCTTTGGAACATCAATGTACCAAGTCATCCGAAATTTGACCAACAAAAGAATTTTTGCGAGTGTGATTTTCCCATTTGCCCTTTCAGGTTCATCGATCTATAGCTGTACAGGGCACGCATAAGAATCCTTGTGCGTGACCTCCTTTTGGTCAAATTCCGTTGCTTCAACTTGCTCCTCAAGGCACGTTGGCTCGAGGCGAGCAGGTGCGGGAGCGGTGGGTTCCGTGTGCGAGCCATAGCGATCGGTGTCGCTTCTCAGTGTGGTGTGGCCACCACTTTGGGCTTGGGCAGTTTTCCCAGTGGACAGTTGCTGCTTTGGAGATACAGCCGTGGCCGGCTAACCTGGAGTGAGGTGTGTGTGAAAAACAGGAAGTGCTGGTAGACCGCAGGGCCTGGACTGGTGTGCAGTGGTGACCCACCAAGTGTTATCCGGAGGTTGGGCATCAATCCTTACAATCCCTGTGGAATTGACATCACGTTGAGCTGCATCAGCATTGGATCTTCTGCCATTCATAATATATACTTACAAATATATATATATATGTACTTATATATATATATACATATGCATACTGTATATATACATATATATATATATATGTAAGTATGCGTATTGTATATATATATATATGTACATAGATAGTTTTACACGCAGACATACATATGATTTTAACATGATCATGCTCTTTCACTATTACGGGTGCGGATTATGCCAATGCTGAACTTTTTGAACTGGACTCGAATGGCCGAACAGGGTGAAACTCCGACCCAGTGGGGCAATGGGATTCATGTAGATTCATGTAACATGATTGTATTTTATTTTGAGTCCTTGAAATCTTACCAGGTCTTACCATAAAGTTTGAGGTAAAAGCGCTTCCCCTGGCTGCTGACCTGCTTATCATTCACAATTGTTCACTCTTTTTCCCGTTCCAAACTTCTCCAAGTCATCCTTCTCCTGCCAAGTGGCAGTCTTCGATTGCACCGCTTCGCGTGCTCTTCGCCTTCTGCCTCTCCTGCTTTGCCGTCCCCAGCCCCAGCCTTCTCTACAGTGTGGCTGGGCTTGGGCCTGAGATGTCAGAATGTTCAAAATTGAAGTCTGAATAGTCTGAACAGAACAGTCTGAACACATGTGTTCATATGTCAAGATATGTCAAGATATGTCAAGATATGTCAAGATATGTCAAGATATGTCAAGTAAACTCTCAACACGTTAGGTCAAACGCGAAGTTCTGTCCGGGAAAGTCACAAAACATTTGTCAAACAACCGGTTGGAAGAGATGACAAACACATCAGCAATATGCCAGGGAAGACTCTCATGCGTGATTTCTCCCTGGCTGTCATTTGTCTCCACTGAAAAAGATGCTGTTCCACCATTATTTGCCCTTGTCTCCCTCTTGTCTCCTATTTGCCCCTCACTTAAGACCATGCTGTTCTTGTCTCCCATTTGTTTGCCACTTGTCTCCTATTTATGTCCCCCTAAGTTTGACCATCACTTGTCCTTGTCTCCCACTTGTCTCCCACTTGTCTCCCACCTGTCTCCCCACTTGTCTCCCTTTTGTTCCTAATTGTTTCCTCTTTGTTTCCTCTTTGTTTCCCAATTGTTTCCCATTTGTCTCCCATTTGTCTCCCGTTTGTCTCCCATTTGTCTCCCGTTTGTCTCCCGTTTGTCTCCCGTTTACCTCCCGTTTGTCTCCCGATTGTCTCCCACATGAAGCAATGCTGTTACACCACCATTTGTTCAAGTCTCCTACTTGTGTCTTATTTGTCTTCTGCTTCAAGCTAAGTCCCAGTCCTCTCCCACTCCTTGTCTCCCATTTGTCTCCCACTGAGGGTGTTTTGTTCCAATCTCTTTCGCACGCTTCGCAGGCAAGTGGGAGACCTGAACTTGGGGGTTTTCGGACATTTGACAACTGGATACAACTTTTGCATCCTGTCCTGCCTTTCTCTCCCACTTATTCCCCCCTTGTTTGCTGACTGTACGACTCAAGAGGTCTATCTCCCAACATGGTTCGCATATATGGTCATTCTGTGCGCGATGCGTCTCCTACAAATAAGGGGATTGGTTGCAACACGTTCTGAATCTGTCTTTCTTTCTGGTCTCCAATTTGTTGTAAATTATTTCCTTCCTTCTGAAAGAACTTCCATTCGATCATGATCCCGCGTTCCATTTGTCTCCAAGCAGGTTGTCTCAACTCAGAACGGGTTCTTGGTTCCATCATGGCCCCACATGTCTCCCATTTTTGCGCCTTGCTTCATTATTCCTCATCCGATGTCAGACCTTTGCATATCTCGTTATTTTTCTTGCCGTACCTCATCAAACCTCGGATACATCATCACTCCTTTGTCTGCTTCACATGTTCATTCCGTTTCATATATCACCTGTCCATTCTATTCCATTCTCAATTTTCAAAACTTACCCTTTACCTTCACATCCCATGATCCCTTGTACCTATTCGTATCTTGCGCCTCGCCTCACCACCCTTCCACCATTTTTCGTACTCCACTTCGCAGCCCAAACTCAGCACACCGAGGCGTCCTCACAGCTCATCCTGCATGCTCTCTTTCCTCATACCTCATCCCCCTTCAAGCCTAAGATTGTATATGTACATATACATATATATATATAATATATATGTACATATACATATATATATATATAATATATATTTACATATATATACATTGTCATACCCCACCGTCCCCCATCATACTACCTCCTCAGACGTCGTGCCTCAGTGAAGATGTATTGCTATCTTTCCCTTCCCGCGCTCCTTTGTGCAAAGTTAATTGCTTTGAAAGCAATTCTTCCGACCTTTTACCACTCTAGGATCATAGATGCAATGGTCCCTCTAAAGTCCTTTTGGGCTCCTTGAGTAGAGAATTCTCGGAAGCATTGACTAAGCATTGTGTACTTAGTTTAGTTCCATAAGGTTGTTCGATCGTTCCTTTGGCTTTTTTTCACTACGGTGGATCGCTGGCTTTCACTTGTCCGCTGTTTGGGGTCGATGCTAGTACTGTTCAAGTGTAATTTTTGAGGCTGAAGTACACTTGGTGACAAAGTGTCCATACGCGCTCGTTGAAAACTTGTGAGGGTTTGCCCTTCAAAGTTCGTACATGTTCATACACTCTACCGGCCAAGAAAACCACAAACTGGGACACTGTCGGGTCTGGAAACAGTTTTGCGAACGTTCTAAGTTGTGTAATTTTGTGCAATTGGGTACCTTCAGCGAACAAACTCATTGTAAGGATACGACTGAAGGCATTTCAAGTTGCTGGTTTAGCGGTGTTGATGTCGTTTGAAAGCGACGTTTGACAGCGGTATCGATCTTTTATCCAAGATCTTTTGAGGTTTTGCGAAGCAGCAAATGAAGCCGAGAAAAAGTCCCAGGTCGGTCGTTTTTCACATGGGGTGATGTGTGGCAGTCACATTGGCGGAGGCGGGTGAAGTTGGGAAGATGTTCGGCAAACCTTTGAGTCCAGAGGCGCAGCATGGCGCAGCATGGCGCAGCATGGCGCAGCATGGCGCAGCATGGCGCCGTGTACTGCACGGAGCACGGATTTCTACATTTCTCCATTTGCTGTTCTCTGCTGTTAGGTGGTCGAGGAGATGCACTTCGGTTTCATTTATGCCGAGGTGCGTCCCACGATTCCCACGATTCCCACGACATGTTGGGATGGCAGAGCGAGTGTCAGGACGGAGCCCTGGATGCTTTGGATGCTTGGAAACGGCTACTTGGAAAGCGAAGGATTCCGAAACTCAGTATACTTATAGGTGTATACATATAGATGTATATGTATGTATGTAGTATTATGTAATATACTTATAATATAAGTAGTATACTTGTAAGTATACCTGTAACTTTGGAACTTACGATCAGGATACAAGTTATCTTGAGTTGGGTGAGGTTTTGCAGCATGTTGAAAGAGACAGAGAAGATTCTTGGAGCAATTGATGTTCCTTGGATGCAGAAGATTCGTGTTTGATATGTGCAGCAGAATTTGGGACTTTTGTGGCTCGATTCTGAGGCACCGTTGAGAGATACAGGACCCTGAGACCATGTGCGACCATCCCCCGAAGTTTCAAGTGAGATGGTTCTCTGGTGCGCTCATTCATACACTTGTGAACCTAAACGGAAATTACCTCCACAAAATGACAGAAGTTCACAGAGAACATCTCGCCGAGGGGTTCTTCGCTAACATGGACGTTGCGGTGGATTATTCAGTAGTGCTATGTTAGCATATTTTTAGGATTTAGAGGAAATTCGTACGAATGTTCCGTGTTAGCAGCTGTCTTAGGATGTGGAGCTAGTTTCCCTCCATGGTGGTGGTGGTGGTGGTGGTTGCCCAACTCCGATGACCAACTGATATCGCTGTCCACCTTGGATCTCAACATCGTTTTCATGGCGTGAACACTTTTGAATAATGGCCCTTTGGTGGCTTCAATGTGAGGGGTTTTTCTGCTTCTAATCTGAACCTTGTGAAAAGTTCTTCAACAAGAAAATGGTTGGCGGGCAATGAGAGCATAAAAATCCATCACATTCTTGGGAGCCACACGACAGACATGGAACATGCCGCAGGCGCATTGTCAATGGATACCGGCATCATGACTTAATACCGTTTCCAAACTTGCAGCCCACGTGGAACTGACATGTGGGGGTTGGAGCATCTCAGAGCCTCAGAGAATCTGATCGAAGAACACAAGATCTGCACTTCGGTATTCCGTGTTTGGAAAGTGATCAAAATGCTTTTGCAAAGTTGAAAGTGGCAAATTTCCTTGATTGACAGAACTTGTAACCATGTTTTCCATGCAGTTTTCCATGTTGACACTTCAGCAACGGTGTTTTCTTCGTTGCCCAAGAATGGGACCTGTCGCAAACCCTGAGTCCCAGATGGAAGGGGAGTCTTTTCTTTTGGCCTGGGCCTTTGGAGGAGAGAGAGCAACGCATCGAGCAGCTGAAGTTGGGAACTTGCAGATGCTTGTTTTGCAAAGATGAAAATCAGTTTAAAGTTTGATGTTAAGCAGCTGATTGCGTTTCAGTCACGGCTTTTGAAGAAGACACAATTGTATGACACATCAAGTAGAGGCAAGAATTGGATGCGTTTTGCACATGTGATGATGCCAGGAACTTAAGATGGTTGGTGGACAACAAAGCAGACATCAATGCAGCTTGGCGAGAGCCATTCTCCTCAACACACCTGCATTGCAGAGGAGTTTTGAAAATGCGAGTGACACTTGTTTTTTTGAAAGAAGATATTGCCAGGCGCACCACAATCTCAACAAGGTCATTGACCGAGTCAGCAACTAACCGAGTCAGCAACTACAGGAGTCAGCAACTAACCGAGTCAGCAACTACAGGAGTCAGCAACTACCCGAGGATGGGGTGGGGTGTGGTGGGGTGGCATGTCAACATTTGCTTGCACCTGCAAACAACGGTGATGCATGGTGATGCTATGTGGCGGATGGAGTTAGGTGGAGTGGAATGTTGTCGTTCACCTGCATGTGCAAAGAGTGTTGATGGTACGTGGAGGATGGGATTGGTTTGGTTTTTTGTGGGTTGGGTTGGGGTGGGGTGGGGTGGGGTGGTGGTTCACTGGCTCTTGCAAACGGTATGTTGATGCTCACTTGCACGTTCGAAAAAATTCGATGCTGGGAAGTTGGGGTGGGCAGGCTGAGATGTTGAGGCTCATTTGCACACTCAAACAATGTTGATGCAACGTGGAAGATGGGGAGGGTGTTGATCCAGTGTCCAAGTCCAACTAAAATCACATTCTCAACAGATCACAACAGAGCACAGACATGACAACAAGGGACACACCAGGGATTTTGCCTCGAGACTACTTAATGAGAGGGTCCCCCTACAGAGGTCCTAGTTTTAGTTCCTGTATTCTTCAGGATTTCATTCACGAATTGTTTGTTGCTCTAAAACTGTTACAGACTTTTCTTGTTTTTTTGGAATGTTGATGGTTTGCCTTCTTTCCATCTATAGTTTCGGACTAGCAGTTAGAATGTGCAATGATTGATTTTACTAGCCATGGATCACGACATGTTCTATCTTCAAGTGTTCTTGCTAATTCAATGTAGGACATCAAGATTTTACACACCAATATAGGTCCGACTGCCGATGTTCTACACGGGACCTTTAGAACCCTGTTCTCGCCCATAGCCGCTGTGAGTTGTTGATTTGGTTTTCGCTCGCCGATGTGAATGGCACACAACAAATACGCAGGCGTACATGAGAGTTGTGTGAGCATGAGCTGAAGCCCTCAGCCCTCACCTGTAGAACATCCATGCAGCATATGCATTCTGTAACGAGTATAGATCGAAGTAACTTCAAGTAGTCGATCTTCAAAACATGCTTTGTCACTGTATGCGAAGACAGATATGCATACATTACATACTTACCATGGTGCAAATGTAAGCAGGCGTATAAATGCACATGCCTCTACCGCAAATCTAAATGCACACGCAGAATGCACATAAACATACATGTATTAGATATGTATACATGTGCATGTGCCTTTTTGTTTTCATGGCCTGGCCTCACTCTTGGAATGTCCCACATAATGTTCATCGACTGGGTGGCTTTGAGGTCACTGTATCAGGCCAGATACAAATATTTGATGGCTTCATAAAGATTCTTCAAGGTGTTTAGAACTATTTAGAACCCTGATTGAATTCTTCTTCTAGATTCTTTCAATGTAAAACCCTTGGCCTTGAGATCCATAAACGAATCCACGCAGCTGGTCGAGCGGAATTGGTTTTAGCTTCTAAACGCCGGGACAGACGGAGCACTGAAAAATCTGAAAGCACCGTCCATGATACAATTTGGAGTAGATGTTTTTGCTTGGAAACTAATTCATGAGCGTTGTTTTCACCCTTCAGAGGGGAAGAATTGCCCCACACAAAGGAGAGAGCGTCCAAAAAAGTGTCCTTTTTAAAGTCTCCAAAAAGTCTTCAGTTCCCATGGATCTCATGAACCTCCCAAGGCGACCACTGCACCAGCATTGCAACTGTCACCAGCTGGCGACCAAACTTTGGGGCTGACTCCAGTGCTGGTGGCTGCGAGCTTTGGTCAAACGAAGGCACGGTTGCAGTGCACCTGGGTGTGAAACTGAAATAAAAACCTTAGAAGAACCTGATTCCTATATCCATTCCTATATCTATTCCTATATCTATTCCTATATCTATTCCTATATCTATTCCTATATCTATTCCTACATCTATTCCTATATCTATTCCTATATCTATTCCTATATCTATTCCTATATCTATTCCTATATCCATTCCTATATCTATTCCTATATCTATTCCTATATCTATTCCTATATCTATTCCTATATCTATTCCTATATCTATTCCTATATCTATTCCTATATCTATTCCTATATCTATTCCTATATCTATTCCTATATCTATTCCTATATCTATTCCTATATCTATTCCTATATCTATTCCTATGTCTATTCCTATATCTATTCCTATGTCTATTCCTATATCTATTCCTATGTCTATTCCTATATCTATTCCTATGTCTATTCCTATGTCTAGTCCTATGTCTAGTCCTATGTCTAGTCCTATGTCTATTCCTATATCTATTCCTATGTCTATTCCCATGTATATTCCTATATCTATTCCTATATCTATTCCTATATCTATTCCTATATCTATTCCTATATCTATTCCTA
>VSDK01014300.1:51481-174178 GCA_009767595.1 Symbiodinium kawagutii | reverse complement strand
CAATTTTTGGAAACATATAGTTTGTTTCAGAAAAATGGACTTAAGAAAAATGCTCGTTTCGCCACAGGGGCAAACACATTTTTTAAACCAGAAAATGCTTGCTGATCCATGGTTGGCATCACTATAGGCGCCGTTTTTAACCCGCCGGGTAGTTTATCATTCATTATCTCCTTGGTTTATCCTCAGTTGTAGGTATCAACTATCGAACCATCAGTTGTTAATAGTTGATCAATTCATAGCTGGCCAAGAACTCCATGGCAACGGTGGCAGCCAATCGGATCTCCTTGTTCAGAATCAACCAGCTGGCGGCTTCGGCCTTGGGATTCATAGCGTCACATGGGTGCTTCTCCAAACAGGGGACCCACCCACAATGGTTGGTGTTTATGACATTTTATGACCATAAATGGCTGATATTAGATGATTTGGGGGTACCCCCACTTTGAGAAACCACCATGTGGGTGTTCCTCCACATAGGGGACCCCCAAATGACCCAGTTGATTAACCATTTCTCGGAATAAACTATCCATTTTGGGGGTTTAAGGCGGGTGAAGTGACTCCACGTAATCTGGGCGCATGACCAAGTGTATGATTGGTATATACATTGTATAAATCTCACATGAATACCATGTATATATGATGTTATCATACTTGTATGAATTGTTTGTATACTTTCCTACCAGCAATCTTTGCTGTTGGGCTACAATCGTACACCAAGATACAGAACAAATATGATATGAACAGATCACATTCACGAATCTGCAGTTTGTAACTATTCACAGAGAGGACAATGATATCCAAGTATGCAACCATTGTTAACATTGGACGCACTCATTCTTGACCATGACACACGCAGGTCAGTTATGTCGTTGACCAGTGACCATCGTCAACCAATACCATTGATGATAATTGGGGTCAACACAACAATTGCTGCATCGTTACTCCCGTTGATCAAACAAATGGCAGTAAACAACCAACAAGAATGCTTAATTAATGAGTATTTAGAGGATAGTAAGCCAGCGCAAAAATGGTTGAGAATGTTCATCAATACCAGCCAACTCATTGCTGGTCGCACAGGTTTCCAGCGCCAAACTTTTGCAGTTGCGAGTCGTGAATACTCAAATGATGATGGGTTCTGGTTGAGAAAAAAACTTGTTTTGATCAACTAGCTGGTAAAAAAACAATCTTTTTTCAACAAACTGCAAAAACCAGCGGTTTTACCTCATAAAACAAGCTGGTTTGGATCGTTTGATTCCTCGGCTTTGATATCCTGGAAAACCATCAAAACCCAACAAACAGCTGGTCACTGCTAGTCTTCAGCAAACCAAGCGACTCCACCGCAACCCCTGGGCTCTCCAGCGTGCGCACGCATGAGGTCTGGCAAGGACTCCTGTTGAGTGCCAGCAGAAACTGCACTTGGATCTTTAAGCTTCCCATCCTCAGAAAATGTCATGTGATTGATGATTGATGAAGGTTAGCTGATTGATGACTGATGACTGACTGATCAAGTGCTGATGACGAAATCAGTTGCTTCATCTTTATTGATGATAAATGGATCAACCCTGGAATTTTGTGAGCACAGCTGAAACTGTGATGAATCTCATCTCCTTAGCGAAATCTGTTGCTCCACAGCCATGAGTTGGGAACTGTTTCATCACGCTCGCCCTCCCGTCCTTGGGCTTCACAGCTAAGCTCTGCGGCACGAACGCGAACACTTCATGTTCCAGGCCTGTTGGTGGCCCAAGTGAGCCATTCAGCTGTTCCCGCAGGCCCAAGGGTTGAGATGATGCAGTAGCATTATTGGTTGGTGGTTGAACCACCCCATGAAATCTATTAATCAACCAACCAGATGCTAACAATTACTAGGAAAAACATTTTTAAAATTTAAAACCACCAATCAGATTAATGGTTGAGGTCCATTGAAACCATCATCAAACATCAATTATTCCATATCATTTATCAATTAGCCATCACGAATAGTTTCGTTACACACCCCTGAGTCATCAAGTATCAAGTACCAGTAGCCGGTCAGCGACAATCAACTTACCAATTGTTGTGGAATACATGTGATTCCTGCAGAAAACTCACTTGTGAGAAACTACCAAAAAACCATGGCCAAATGCCACTGGATCCCTAAATTGATTAATTGATCACCAAACACTAATCACATAGACAAACGATCTCATGACTATATTAATCACCAAATATTGACACACTAATTGATCACATTGATTATTAATCACCAAATACTCATCAGGAATCCTCCTGCCATCAGGAATCCTCCTGCCCAGTGCTCTGATCTGATTTTAGTTGGCCTTCCACTCCAAGCTTACGTTGCTGATGGCTGCTGATGGTTGATGAATTGACAGCAGTCAACAGTAGCATGGATATCGCACTAGTGTTGATGGAAGGATTCTGGCTGAAGTGTTGATTGATGGCGTATTCCATTATCTTTAGGGTTTCCAACGTCCCAAACATAAACGAACTAGTGAATTATATGCGATTACCACTACATAGGAGTACATGTACAGAAGTAAATGTCAACATGGATATGCGTGTCTGCTTCTGTAGTCTGGTCCCAAACAATTGAGTCAATTACCAACCGTCATCCCGAAATGGTATGGAAATAAACAAAATGCTATTGAACCCCCGAAGCAAATCGAAGCAGATTATCATCACCACTATCATTCACCATCACGATCCTCAACAATCATATGCAATATTGCTATATATTAAACATAATAGACATACATGGTAGAACAATGTAAACACATGTAAATATGACTATTACTCTAAATACATATCTAGAATCTATAATCATACTTTACATATCTTTATATATACACATGTCATGACATGTCTAGTCAGTTCTGGTCATGTCTAATCATGTCCCTTCTCCTGTTTGGTGCTTTCCACCGCGGCTTAACGCCTACGCGCATGGCTGCGTAGCACTTGGACAGCTCGCCCTGACACGCCAGAGGTGGCTCGACATAGCGAGTGGGCCGAGTTTGGCCATCCAATTGGCTGGATACGTCTGGGTAAATCGGTAAGCATTGGTTATGATGATGAGCAATGAGCAATGATTGGTTAAATCAGCATTGGTTATGACGATCATTACTTAACTGTTATGATAGCATTGGCTGGAAATGATGATTTCATGATTGATCATGAGCAATGAGCAAGGAATAATGGGTGGAGTTGGGGGTGTTGCGCAAGAATAACCAACACCAATGGATGATAATGAGTAATTAATGATGCTGATGGTCTTTGCAAAAACCAACCACTATTCATTAATCAGTCATGGCTCAAGTCACTGTTGGTTTCAGCCTAGTTGGGGGAAAGATGGTCAACTGATGGTCACCCGTAAATGATGATTCTCAATGATTAAATTTACCTCCATCATCAAAGATGGAAACGCCTGCGCATGTTCATACGGTGTTCCCGAATTGCCGATGGTAGTCGCTGGTCATAGTCATACTGATGCTTTGCCATAGGTAAGTATGGCTCACGGTTGATAGTAATGGTTTACGATCATTGTCAATCATCGAACAAGCTCTTTCATTGGGGGAAGGACAATTCCGTCAAGGCGCTGTTCATCTTCTTGCTTCTTACCCGTCTTGGTAATGTAAACTAGTGAGTGATGGAACCCACCATCATCGGTAACTTGATGTAACTTGTCTAAATCCACCAGCCAGGCACTTTTGATCCCCAAAAGATTCCCAATTCTTGTTTTGGACACATTGTCCCATGTTGGCAACTTGATTGTGATTGGCGCGCAAGCCTTCCAAGATCACTTTGTCTGGTTGCTAGGGGCCATTGTAAGCCACGATTCACCACCGTGTGCCCACCATAAACCACCCCTCATCCATGCCGTTTGCCAAGCACTACGCCACTCCATCACCGCGTCGGGTTTTCACCAAGGCACCGTTTGTGGCATCTGAGCCAACCTCAGTGGGTCTGGGAGGTGTGGATTTCAGGGATGATAGCGAAGCTTAGCGAACCCTAATCAACATGATGGAACTACTTCAACCAGAAATCTTTCGAGTACATGATTAATTGATGAATCATAATCATAATCATCCTATTTGTTAATGATAAACATCATCACACACCATTACCGCATGGTTACCACCAGTCATTCATACATCACAATCATCGGAGCACATCTCGGGTGTGAGGCTACGGCACTGGTAACCATCATCGACCATCATTGTGAGATGGCCCCGAAATTTCAGGCTGAAACGACCTACATCACCGCAAGGCGATGACATTCCTATGGCTCACATGAGATGGGATTAATTATTCCTGTGGCTCAGCTACTCTGACATGGCTCAATCACATGAGATGGGATGAATTATTCCTGTGGCTACTCAAGGTCGAAGTTGGGATGACCATCAGTTGCAAAGACTTGTTATAGCTATAGCTGCTACTTGTGAGCCACTACTTGTTGCAGCTATAGCAACAGGCTCACAAGTAGCTGTAGCTGCTACTTACAAACAGCAACTGTCTGCTACTTGTGAGCCTGTTGCTGTTTGCCTTCAGCCCAGACGCTGCCGACCGCTGGTTGAAGCAACCAGCTGAGATATGTGCATATCATCATGACCGCCATGAACACCGCAATCAACATCACATAATCACGATCATGACGAGCATCATCATCATCATCATCATCATCATCATCATCATCATCATCATCATCATCATCATCATCATCATCATCATCATCATCATCATCAGCATAATCATCATCATCATCATCATCATCATCATCATCACTGCAATCATCATCATCATCAGCATCATCATCATCATCATCATCATCATCATCATCATCACTGCAACCATCATAGCCGCAAAGTTGTGGCAAAACCAATCACATATGACTTGAAGCTTGAAGCTGATTCATAATGGGAGTTTCTTGGTTGGTGTAGTTCTGCGGCAGACTCCTACTGGGTGCTGGTACCACTAGGTCTTGTATATCTGGGAACCAACCGGAACCAACCGTAAGCAACCGGGCACCCAGGCCATCACCCAGGTTTCTGGTGACGCATCTGCTGAGGTCAGCTTCCTGGGACACCGCGCCTTTCACATGCCTCCTGCAGCTTCTCCAAGAAGTCCCAGATGCTGTCAGTGAGGAACACCTGGACCCAGCAAGGGATGACACCAACGTCGATGTCAGTAGCAAGCACTGTAGCTGGCCCTAGAGGATGCCTCTGAAACATCTCAGAAATCACAACCAGGCACTGACATCTCATAGCACATTGGAGATACCCGTTGTCATATGTACAATGAACCCGCGTCTTTGTGTTCACAACAAGGTTTATCTTCTTTATTCATCTTTCAACGTGTTTCTGGCAGGAAACCAATGCTGTTGTTTCATCTCCGCTTCTGTTCGTGCTATGCCACTACTTGTCCTTCAACCTGAGCAGCCGCCATGACAACAGCTGGTCACGACCTGGTCAACAACACGTCCTGATGATTGACTTGCTATCCCCTACTGGTTGGTGGTTGAACCAACCTATGAAAAATATGATGCTTGTCAACCATTTGTTTATTATTACTAAGGCACGTTAAAAAATGTTCAAAACCACCAGCCAGTTTATCATCGTTGGTTCATGATGGCTGCTGGAAGCCAATAATCCATGAGGAACCCGCAGTCGGTTGTCTGATCCAGCAATTTTACGTCAGTGCAAATGGGGATCCAAGCAGCTTGGCTAGTGGCACGACTCGGGAGTCTTCGAGCAGAAACCCAACAAAGTCACTGTAAAAAATACGCATCATTTAACATTCATTAGCAGTGATATTTCCTGTTGCGTTGGTTCTTATCCCCCTAAATACACATTGTTTGGCCTTCTTGCTGGCGATTCTCCCTGGTATTCTGGCTATGAACCATCAACCACGATTCATTGACCATCACTAAGCATCAGTAATCTATCACTACCTAAGCATACCTTAGCATACCTAAGCATACCTAAGCATCATTTGTCACTAACCATCATCAACCAGCATTCACTACCAATTGATCACCATTTACCATGGTTCACCATGACATTCTCCCCTACCATCGCCCAGTGCTGACCTCCCAGTAACGGGCCCGGCACCTGGATTCCATGCCCAGCGCCATCCTGTGAGGCGCAACCTCGCGGAGAGTTTCTGGTAGAAACGCAGAGCTATGAGAAGCACTGGATTTTTTCGATTTTCCAATTTTTCTGATTTTTTCGAAATTTATCCATCACCAACGCCTCATTAAGCATCATGAGCCATCGCTAGGCATCATGCTTGAGGATCATCAACTATCATTGACAATCATTAATCATCACTCAACATTTAGGGTTCTAAGAATGGGGGTGCCCCGAAAATGGATGGTTTATTACTATGAGTATCCGTAAATGGCTAAATGGGATGCTTTGGAGGTCCCCCGTTTCAAGAAGCTACCATGTATCGTTAAGCATCGTGGTTACGGATCATCAACCGTCATCAAGTGTCATCGACCATGATTCAGTGTCATTAACGATGGTCAATCGTCATTCAGGACCATTAGTGATAAACACAGGTCCGAGTGGCTGAGTACCTGCATCAAAACAAGCACATCGCCAGAATGCAGGGAAACTACGTGATGATCTTAGCAAAGACCCAGCTGTTCAAATTTGACATGTTCACAATGGGTACAGTTTTTTGACGCTTACTCAAATAGGACGGCGTCCAAACCCAGCAGTGAAGAGTGTTCCTACTGCTGGTTTCAAACAACCAACCAAATCTGTAAGCCTTGAGCAATCCCATCAAGTCCGGACATCTTTTCTCCACATTGGCCAGCAAGTAGTCCGGGAACTCGTTGGGCAAAACATCGTCATATTGCTTCGACTCCGACGTGGTAGGCGCCGAAACCCACGCGACTGCACACCTGGTTGGAGACCACCACGCTCCCGCAGACCGAGTACACGTGTACGAGGACAGACGCCATCTTGAGCAGCGGCGGCTGTCGCTCCAAAAAAAAACACGTCCGCTGAGTCGCGTGGCTCTCCAGACCCTGGCCGACGAACCAAGTCAAACACGGCTTCCTCATCCAGTCCCGACAACTCATCCCCGCTTTCGTCGTAGGATCGTTGTGCCTGCGACTCGTGGTGTGACAGCTGCAATGCCATCGCGGTGTTTCAGCGAAGGGAGACCGGACAGAATGTTTCCCATCATGGCTTGGGATAATCGAACCCTTTGGTAGGGCCACCAGTTCTGTAGCAAACATTTTCAATCATCATCATTGCCAACGGCTATCAGGCAAAATTTGTCCCAACAATTTATTGCTTGTGATGACTAGCAACTATCATTCTTTATCATTGGCTATTGTCCCAACTTTTGGTTACTCATTGACCATCACTGATCCCCAATGACTTCTTTATTGTTGTCGGTGGTCAATCCATAGGTGGTTGGTGGTGTCAACCTCTCTGAACGATATTAGTCAACCGACCACCCCCAAAATTTGAGGAATAAGAACATGTTTGAAACCACCAACCAGTTGTAATCCATCATGAACTTCCATGACGGTAACCATTTATTGTTGTTTGTTAACCCATAGTCAGCCACTCCACAGCCCACAGCTGTGCCACCTGCAAGTTCGCCGAAGAGCACAGGCCTTAGTGGGGCGAACTGCCTGGCCATTCATTCACGTTGTCCAATCCGCATACTCTGCTGCAAGTTGCGGCCTATTAATCAACACCATTGGTGTGTATACGACCATCTATAGTGATGATATATATGATGATATACCCCTATAACTGTAATCAAGACCAATCATATGTCATAATCCATAAAGTTCAAAGAAGATTCAGTGTCATCCTCAAAGTGATCCAAGAACCATACTTAGGAAGCTTTATACACACAGGTTCAGGTTTGCGTACTATCCCAAGGGATCTATCCATCTCAGGCTTGCAAGTATCATCAAGTATCCATCCATGGGGGGTGGACTGAACCAAGGACCTCCTGAAGTTTCCAAGTTCCTGAAATCTCCAAGTGCTTGGGTATCTGGAAGAGATGAAAATGTCGGTTCCAAGTTCTGTTGGGTTAACGCGATGATCGCGTGTCGCGACCAAAAGGTTTTTGTGCATACTACGCTGGATTCCAACGTACTGGCTCAACACAAACGCTCTAGCTGAACTCATGCTTGCATCTCAGGTTTAGATTATGTTTATCTTCATTTCATTTCGTTGAGATGGATATGTGGGGCTGGGAAGGGTGCACGTAGGGTTTGTTCAAGACGTCCCAAAAAGCAGCCTATGTATGTATCTCTGGAGGATGTATCCATGTCAAGGAAACGGAACCAACAAAACAAAAAAACGTTTCCCTTGAGGAATAGAGATGGGATGCTGGAAGGGCAAGAATGTGCGAATCTTAAATCGCCTCTTGGTAGGTGGGAGGATGCCTTTCCTGCAGTGCAGGTGACAACTATCCGCGTGTCACGCGTCGCCATGAATGCAATGCTCAAATTTGGCTTTGTTATCTTTGCTTTGGGGAATCCCCAACCCAGCATTGCAACAACACATTTCATTCGAGCGCTGGTTCTTGGATGTTGGTTGCTGCCCCCAACTATTACACCACACCCCTTGAGATAGCACATCCTTTGGGGAAGGCAGGTATTTGCAGAAAGCCTTCCGGTATCCACTATCGCCATCACAGTGAGAATGATCCATAATTCGCGGTTTTCACCGTGGATCATTGACATTATCATGTGTCAATATGTTTCATCTGCCGTGTCAGATTTTTCGCCCGCCATGAGTTGTTCGCGGATTCGCGGCAACAAGACAATTAGCCAGGGCATTCATGAGCTGACACGAGTTGATTGCAACGTCGGCCACAGTTACCTGTTCGCACTTGAGTTGCTGAAGTTCTTTGTTGATGCTGTCAACATGGAGAACCCATTTGCCAAATGCTTGTGCAAATAAATAAGCATTTGTGCTGCGCTTGATGTGCTTGGCCGCGTCAGGAAGGAGTCAGTGCAAAGGAAAACCTTGAGGTGCCGAATGCTGAGTTTTTGCTCGCAGTCACCCAATCAACTCCTCCTCGCTGCTCAGTGCGTCTATCTTTGCCTGACCCGCAGGCAAACAGCCGCTGTAATGGATTTCTTTGACATTGCCTTGCATCAAAGGCAGCGTCGTCCTCTTTTCTTGCTTCTTCGAAGAGCAAAGCGTCTGGCACTTTGCTTTCCACGTGCCAGAAAAAAACCCAAAGGATCTCCAAGTAACACCTAAAACATTACAGGTTAGTCAAATTTTGCTTTAATCTGGCTGCTTTTTCAACCGAACACGGCAGCATTTGAGCAACCCCATATTGCCAGTAGCGGCAAATCCAAAATAACAACTTCGGAAAACCTGAAAAAAGTTTGCAAACACAACGCAGAAACACACCAATCCAATCTAGGGAAAAAGAAGGCAAATCTTCTCCGATCAGGCTCTACAGGAATTGAACAGTAACCGCTCTAAAATTTCCCCGCCTGTTCCTTCGAAGCGCTCTCAAGGAATCTATCATCGAAGAATTTCGGGGCTTGACTTTGGCAAAAAGTGAATTATGCGTCAATGTCTCACTCTGAGATTCTTACGGCAGTTCGTCGCTCTTCTGTTCTCTGTCGTTTCACGAAAGCACTGCGCCCCAAGTTGGTTTGGCGCCGGTCCTGTGCCGACGTGCCAGGCTTTGCCTGAGAGCTGCCAGGGTGGTTTCAGGAAGTCAAAACTAAAACCTGTTCCTGCCTCTTTGCCTTCTCTGTGCTTTCTCTTCTTTTTTGCTTTCTTTCTCTTCGCCCACTTGAGCTTATTTGCCGCTCTTGTCTCCAATACGAAGTTCAACTCAGCCGTGGCCCGCTTGGCTCTAGTCTCTTCCTCTCTCTCCTGCCTCTTCTCAGCCTGCCGCGCTTTCGTCGCCTGCGCCTTGGCCTTAGCATCTGCCTTTTTTTCTCTAATTCTTCTTGCCGCTTGGCTTGTGCAACTCTGTCCTCCTCCTTCTTGTAATCCCGCGCCGACTTATTCACATGTGCTTGGACCACCCTGGACAGGAAAGCGCGTCCCAATCTGTTTGAAGCAACAGCGCGCACCAGTGGCTTTTAGATATTTGTATATTGTTCTGTTTATGTATATTTATTGTGGGGTTTATGTTTGTACTGTATTTACACACACACATATATATATATTTTTTTTTTAATTTCAAAACAATAGTA
Source organism: Symbiodinium kawagutii (assembly GCA_009767595.1). NCBI lineage: Eukaryota > Dinophyceae > Suessiales > Symbiodiniaceae > Symbiodinium > Symbiodinium kawagutii. The sequence continues at coordinate 163,983 of VSDK01014300.1, read as the reverse complement.
TGTACATATAAATTCAGATGTAAATATGTTTGTTTATATTATATTTATTTCTATTTCTCTATACGTGATACTGTGAAACGAATCAGTCGTGCCACAACAATCCTGGCGCTAGACATTTGGTCTACAGCATTCCCGCCATTCTCTTGGTGGTTTCAACGACCGCCTGGCGTGGTGAGAGGTGTTTTCCAGTTGTATCCACGGGTACCTTGGTTTCAGGCTGGTGAAATGAACAAGTCTACGAACCATGCCTTGGGTTCTCACCGCTGCTGCTGAGTCAGGTTGTGGGCCAGCTCTGCGAGACGCTGTTGCTCCCCCGACAGCTGGGCCTGGTCGTAAAATCCAGAAGAAGAAGGTATCTCTTCAGAAGAAGCTTTTTTCCAGAACCACATTGCAAAGATTTCAGCACAAAAAGAAACAAAACATTTCCATCAAACTGGGACAAAGGGAGAAGCTGAAGATTCTGAAAGTCGAGGTGCATTCCCGGCCCAAGAATTTGAAACCCAGGAAAATCTAAACAGGAGGGGCACAACATGCCCAGATTATCCCACACCATGCCAAATCATTCCCACGTCATTTCCAAATCATCCGGAAAAATAAATCTAATTGGAAATGAATAGAAATCAAGTGAGGTTCTGGACGTTCTTTTTGTTTTTGTTGGGAAACATATGTCCTGAAACTTGGATTGAAAAACACCCTATTGAAGAAGTACCACATGTGACCCTATGAAATTCAGTTCTTCCGCCGCCTCCCAGTTGGAACAAGAGTTCCTGAGCACCTGCTCGTGGTAGTCGGTGATTGCTGCGCCATTCCTGCATTCATGAAAGGAAGGAGGGTTAACAGATTCGAACAAAAAGTGCCTCTGCAAAACAATCGCCACGTGTGCCACGATGGACCCGAAGGAGGCGTATGCCTCAAAGAAATCCATGCCAGATACGTATCAAAAAGAGGATTCTGAAGTCCCGGCCGTCTTTGCACCCCTGTAGAGGGCTTCCGCGAGGACGGCTTGCGCGGCAATGCTCGTTGCCGGTGCTGACTGGCGGCATTTGGTGCAGAAACACCCCTTCTCATACTCGCACCCGTCGCGGGGGAAATAAGTTCCCCCCGGTCTGCAGTAAGGCAGGTCCCGTCGCCAAGCGACCTGAAAATCCGTGATGAGAAGTATAATGAAGAGGGTGGTTGTAGGTAACTCATTGCAAGGTTGTGCCACTGGCGTGTGTTTTATTCTGCTATCAAGCTGTTACAGAAGCAAGTTGTTGGGATGATGCCTTGAAACCCAGCGAGCTGATGCCTGTGGGTCCGTCAGAAAATACATCCAAAGAGCGCAAGGCCTCTAATTACAAAATGATTCTCAATCAGGTTGCAGCAACTTGTTGTCTTGACCAAGACCTGAACTTCTCCAAGTGTGACAGGTCGGGCGGCAAGAGACAAAGTCATCGGTGGTTTTTTTCGACATGGCGATGTATGCGAGGATCAGTGCCACACCGGCGCCGAACGTGGTCCAGGTGGGCATTTCTGAACGCATCATGTTTCTCAGTGTGGGCAGTCCACTGCTTGGGGGCAAACAGGAAAGGCTTGCTTGGATTCGGTACACACTATTTGTGACAGTCAGGTTTACAAAGGCAAGGGGTTGCAAACGATAAAGTCTGAGCCAATCGGTGTACATTCAGAAACCATGACTACAATGAATGGTCATTAAACCATTGTCATCCCAAATGAGTGGATACAACGCCGCGGTTCAATGTTAAATGTCAAGGGCCAAAAATAGAATCAGTAGAAATAGAACGGCCCATTTTTTGTAGATCACAGCAGGGATCACAACCCACGGACTCCTGTGGAAATCACTGGCGCCACAGCCCACGAGCAGTAGCCAGGCAGCAGAAAGTCTGGATCCTTCTCAGTCAACTTGGGCTTCAACTCCTGGAGTTGACGGGAGCAGTGCCAAGCAGCAACCATGAGCAGTGACCATCACACTGACATATGGGGGTAGATGAACCATCACCAGGTCACATAGTAGCATACATGTGACCATCACCAGTAGCAAACAGTAGAAGTTACCATCATCAGCCATTCTGAACAAGGGGATGTAGTTACCAGCGAACCACCCGCAAAAGTGCTAAATTGTGATAATTCTCAACAAGCTTACTTAAGCACTTTGGGGAAGCATCAAGTACGTATACACACACAAACACCTTTCTGCTGGATCCTATCTCGCAATTTGAGCAGCTGCTTCGGAGTTGCAGCGGCTGGTTCCAGCTTCAAGGGACGTAACATCTTCCTCTTTTGATATCACGACCCACAAATAACGATCCTCACTGCAACAACAACTTTACCTGGTACGGAAGAATGACAAACACAATATGAATGCGGTATACCGTATAGCCATTGCACACATAATAGCCGTCATCAACCATTCTTCACCAGTATACTTAGAATGCTTGACTGTGTTTTTGTCATCAACTAGACTTAGCATAATCATCAATCATTGAGCACTAGTCATCAACCATCGTTGAGCTTGAGGATGCCTTGTGATCTGATCATCAACATCTACACTTCTTCGCCCCCAAGTCACAAGGTTGTTACACCATCGCCACCAAACATTGCGGGGGTTGGAAGCCAGGACTGTGTGTAGGCTGTCATGGCACCGAGCCACGTTGTAAGTATTGAACCCTGATGATTCAACCTTGCTACCTACAACGACTAGGACAATTCTAAGCCATGAGCGTTGTAACCTTTCAACTTTCACCATCATTAAATACCATGGACCACTCTTAACCATCATCATAGTTGTGATGCGCACTCTTACTATATGCCCATCAATGCCGGCTACTAATGGTTATCATCCATCATGGACTGTCATGAGCTAACATCAACCATCAATTAAGCATGAACCATCATTCTTCCTACTATGGTTGGTTCTTATGATTACTGGCTATATTCCTACTAGTGTTGACTATTTGTCATAGAATAGCCAGCATGAATCATCATTAACCACTGGCTAACCAGTACTTAACCATCCATTAACCATCGCGAACCGTCATTTAGCCATGAATGAAGTATCAATAAATCATTATCGACCAACAACTTAGCCATTATTGTCCGTTCTCAACCAGTACTTAACCATCAACTAATCATTCATCCTATCCATTCATTTTTCATTCATCAGCCATCGTTTTCACACCATTTCCGTTCTTAACCATCAGTTATGATTTGCCATTCAGTATCCATTCATCAGCCATCATTTTCACAGCATTTCACCATCATTTTCACCATCATTCAACCGCCATCATTCACCCATCTTCATTCACCACCAACTTTACCATTATGGCTGTGGGTCAAAACCCCGTACCCCTGGTTCCCCTATCATTAACCATTGTTTTCCTTATTATTGTTGGTTCGTATCCCCCAATATTGGTTGTTTATCATGCACCCATCATCTCCACGGATCTCCGTCTCTCTGGGCTCCCGCGCCAAGATCACATCCAGGGTCAAGGTGCGCATGGCATCCATGGTCGACACCTGGGAAATCGGGGATCGGCTTCACCCTCGGGATGGAGATCTGGACCGCTCCAAGGGCGAGATGGAGAAAGGTCATGATGAAAATGGCCTGAAAATGCAGGTGAAAATGGTGGTTGATGAATGGTTGATCCATGGATAATAGTGCAGAATTGATTCATGGTAAAAATGCTGCTGAAAATGGTGGTTGATGAATGGTTGATGAATGGTTAATCGATGGATAATCATGCAGAATTGGTGGTGATGCAATGGTTGATTGATGGCTGATTATGACATTATTTGACGGCGAATGATGATTATTCATGATACTGGCCAATAGTGATTTCAAGTCATGGTTGCTGGATGATAACTGTTGATGGCGCTTAATGCTGGATGGTAGACAATGGTGGATCTTGGTCAGCAATATCACTTTATGGATAGCTGCCAACAGACCAGCAACCTCCAAACAAGCAGCAGTCCCAAAGTCCACAGTTGAAGAACCATGAAGCCGACTGGGAGCCCCTCAAGCCATGGCCAAAACAAAATGATCCTTGATGATTGATGGCTGTTGATGGTTGATGATAGGCCACAATCAACCTGTGGTTATATCCATCAATTGGCCATGTTGACCATGAGCTCGAGCATGATACGAACTTTGGCAACTATCAAGCCTTATTGCCCATAATTTATATCAACCGCTATCAGCCATCAACGATCATCATTATCAACCATTATCAATTAAGCATCATCATTGCCAACCATTGAGATTATAATCATTACATCAACCTATGTGTGAACTAGCAATAGTCATCAGTAAGCTAAACAAGAGCTCAGTAAACCCCGGCCAGCCGGGTTAGTCTTGGCTTCCACACATGCGGCTGCCGACGTCTCAATGGTTCCGCCAGTGCTGGGTGCGCCAAGATGCAGGAGACGAACCTGAGTGAAGACTCGGTTTTGCAGGGGCACCGCCAGGGTGGTGTTTTGCCTGGGGAGATGGCAATATCGTGGTGTCATGTGGTATCCCTATGTGAAAAACAACAAACATCATATGAATATAAAGCAAGATGTATGGTTCAATATTAATATCCAGAGATGAGTGTTCTAACCCTGGCTGTTCACATCCCATAGCTCACCAAACTAGGTACCTTTGTTGGAATGCAAACTACTACTTATGGCCTTTGGGGTGGTTCGTTTTGGCCCATTCGTACATAGCCATATGCCTGTATCTATCTAAGTCTCGCTCATGTCATGAGCAAATAACATGGTCAAAATTTTGATAGCTCTCGCCAGTCAAGTCAGTTGTTCATCAGTTCACTACCGCTAGCCTGGTCTGAGGAATCCCAATTGAGCTGTGGGCACCCTGTACCCCTGATGATTCATAGTTCCAATATGACAACATCTGGCCAATACCTGGTGAAGAAATGTGAACATGTGTCTTGCTTGGATGGATACAGTACATGGCTAGTATATCATGGCTAACATATGCCTACACATGTATTTTATGGCCCATATGGCTAATACACGGCAAAAAACCTAATACACAGCTGAGATCTAGCGATTTTCTATGGCCAATTTAAGCTTCCAAGTCTGACCCATGACCTTCCAAGGCCGACATCGAAACGAAGTTCCACCTTGGTCCCCTGGGGTTCCCAACTCCTCCTTGGTGAGCACGTCGGTCAACTCGCGGTCCATGGTCAACTGCGGTGACAGCACTGCAGTGTGAGGATGTCAAAGATGGGCAGGATCCATGGCTCTATCCCCTGGGAAATGTAGTAAGTGGCTCATTATGGTTCATTGTGGTTAATTGGTAGTTCATTGGTAGTTCATTAGTAGTTCATTAGTAGTTCATTAGTAGTTCATGAGTAGTTCATTAGTGGTAGTAACACTGGCAAAATTTTGCCATTGGCTGACGGTGACAACATAATGATGGCTGGCTACGTATCCACCAATCCATGTGTATCCAGAAGTGGATTGGAACTTGTTCATTCATGGTAAAACATCAGCATAATTGCTGATTGAATGATAGTTATTGATTGATATACCTCAATCACTACCAATTTAACTGGTTATATCATCGATATCAAGGACTCCAAAATAGTGACCATTGATGACCCATTATAATCATCAGTATCCGTCGACAAGTGTTTATCAGCATCAGTACCTGTGAATGACTAGTAGGAACAATTACTTGAAACCAATATATTGATTGTGAACAATTATCATGGATTATCAATACCCATCAAGAGCTGATGTGTTGATGAACCATCTAAATGAAGCATGAAAAGGTATAGCCAGTATCACCATCATTATCTGTTCACAATCACACGACCGGTATCCTCTACCAACGATGGCTGCTATTTGTGTAGCCTGAAAAAGACATAGACGTGAACTCAAAGGGAGATGTTGAGTGGACTTGTCCACACATACAAAATCGAGTGGGTTCCATATGGCTATGGGTCATTATTAACCAACCAATAATGGGGGATAATGACCAACCAATAATAAGGAAAACAATGGTTAATGATAGGGGAACCAGGGGTACGGGGTTTTGACCCACAGCCATATCGGTATGATCTTATTCAGGTACTCAGCTTGCCACAAGATCAGCGAACAATTCCAGTCTCACTGTAGGAACGCATCCACAATGACACTGGGATCTTCTTGCAGGCAGCGGAACTGATCAGGCTCCAAGAACATCACAACTGAAATATCCGACAAAATGTCATTCGGCACGTGGCGCTTTTCCTTGTTTTCTTTGCAACCTTGGGTCGGTCAAACCCACGCGGATTCCTATGCGCCGGGTGAGTTTCCCAATCCAATCACAGCCATTCCTCGTTGGTTTCTTGAAACTTACAACCTACTTCTGCCGTAAACGATTTACACCAAAACGACGCGAGGCGTATCCCTGCAACCTACCATTCCTACAGGATTCCTATCCATTCCTCGCATGGTTTTCCTCCACAAATCGTGGGATATCCGGGGCGCCTCCGCATCGCTGTTGTAAGGGAACACCAAGGTGTTGACCTCCGAGTCGAGACCTGACACCGCACCGTTGCTTCACGCGCCGAGCCGCTGGTGAAGCTTGTGGCCGGTGGCTGGTGGCTGGTGAACCAACTGGTTGCTAGTTTTTGTTGGTGAAATGATGGTGATCATCGTGGTTAAGCTGGTGGGCAAGCAAGGCAGTCAATAGGCTTATGGTGGTTGAACTGTTGTGATGTTGGTCAAGAAGCTAAGCTCCTGAATAGAATTTTGAGGCAACTTTTCTCGTCTTGCCACCTCTAAAACTTTCAGTGATGAGTTTGTTGCAGTCTTTGTTTGCTCATTGGTGAAATACTAAGAGATATCCAAACATAGGTAAACCATGGTAAACCAGCAAGAAAACGGGTTTCTTTCTCGGTTTTGAACATGTATCCAATCGGTCAGTGGGCCCGTATCCAACTTCAAGTCAGTCGATGAACATTCATTCCTCCACGAGCAAGCTCAAATGCTGGAGCTGCACCAGTTTCAGACAACTGCAACCATTCAACTGCAACAGTAAAGAGATATTTCGCATAACAAGCCACTCTCTCTATGCAAAAACATCGAAATGGGTGTTTCTCAAAATACGGAACCCCCCAAATCACCCACTATTAACTATAAACTGTCTATAGTAATAAACCAGCCATTTTTTTGAGGTTACCTATTTTAAGAAACCCCCAAATCCATGCTACTCAGATACTTCACCCTGGGATACCACCCTGAGCTCGCTCAGCTCCACCCTCCCCACCGAGGGTCGCTCCTGCCGTGCGGATCCACCAGATTTTCGCAACATCCGGGAAGGGATCCTCCAGCCTCGTCGGTGGCTACGGGGCGGTTGGTGGTTCAGCTGAGATGCTTAACCCTGAGGGTTCAGCCGATGGTTGACAAATGGTACTTGTACTGGTTGGTGGTTGAACCACCCCTATGAAAAATATTAGTCCACCAACCAGTTGTTAATAGATAATAGGGAAAATAGAACATGTTAAAAAACCACCAACCCATATATATGAATGTCAATCGGTTAGACTAATTTCCGATGGTCCACGAATGCTTAACTCATGGCCATGTTGTTTCATGATGGTCAATCATGGTTTATACTTGTTTCATCTTGTTTCGGATAGGGGACGATATGGATAATCACCAGCACTGCTTCATCATCGACAATCATGGGATCCATCAATGGTTGAGGGTCACTGATAATGGTGAATGATGGAGAACCAAGTTGGTTCCAAATGATGGATCATAAGAATGGTATGGATTAAGTAAGCTGGTTGCCAATGATGGCAAAATGATGGCAAGAATGATGGCAAGAATGATGGATAACAAGTTTGCTCGATGATGGTTATGAATCTGGTCAACTAGTGATTGATGAGGAGGAACAACAGCAACATTCCTGGGAAGGTTGCCAACAACTCCCAACCACCAACAATCAGCAACGATAAGCAACCACCACTAAGAAGAACCAATCAACCACAGTGACCAACAGCCAAAAAAGACTGGTTGCATCTTCATTTTTTGCATATCATGTTTGCAGATCGGGACCCTTATCAGGCCACCCGACAAACTCTGCAGTTGGATGGCACCTGAGAAAGGGTGGAAATCCATGGTTTTCAATCATCGATGGTTGACACGGCTGGTGATGGGGTATGATTCAAAATCTTTAAGAATTGTGAGCCAGTATGATTTGGTTTCTAAGAACTAAGAGCAGCAAAAGAGAACTACATTTAGTAGCTGATGACAGTTCCCAATGATAGCTAATGGTGATGAATGGTTGTGAAGGCCAGAAAAAGAATGCTCAACATTAGTCAACCGTTTCTGACAACAACAATCCACCATCAGGAGAAAGTTAGTGCTAGTGGAACTGGGCTTGAAGAAACAGCAATCACCAAGAATCACCCACAATACGGGAAGGAAAAGATCCATCTGCTCCAACATGGGAAACTCGAGCTGTTATTGGTTGCACTAGCTGAAGATCAGATGGTTCCCAACAATTCCCAACATGCATTCACTGGTGAAACCCACCATGACCAGCAACAAACATCTAGACTCTAGACACAAATCGTGGTTGTTGGGTGTCATCCATAGGCTGTCGCTTGCAGAGTGAAATTCAGGGCTATGCACGGTCTGAGATCTGCAATGGCTGGGTCATGGATATCGGCCCATCCAAAGACTTCTTCTGCTTGCCATCATCTACTATCAAATGAGACATCCCTATGAATGTTAGAAGCACCTTATGTAAACAATTTCAGTTGCTCAATCTCACTGTCTCTGTGATGAAATATTCAACGAATGATACTAATGATCACTAATCCAACTTACTCATGATACTAATGATACTAATGATCACTATTAGCAACTTCAATCAGATTCAACTAATCCATTGATAGGAAGGCAGCTACTGCCATGGCCGCTCCTGGGCTCGGCAAACGCCGCATCCTAGCCACGTAATTCTGGTGAGATGGGTCACCGGTGATATTGACTGTTCGTCATGATAGAGATGTTAGTCAGTGATGCTGGTTATAGCTGCATTTGATAGAAATGATGGTTAGTTGCTTTTGATGATGGTTGATTAATGATGGTTGGAAAAAAACGTTACATACACACACCATAAACAAGTCTTTTCAAATACAACCCTTGTAAACCAATCATTCACCTGCTTAGATCAACGATGAATAATTCCAACAATATAAATTGTCAATTAGCCAATTTTGAATCATTTATGGTTGATGGAGGTGTATCCCATTATCCATCACTATTCAGATACATATCAAACAACATCCACTAGTAGACCCCCCTCACGACCGTGGTTCTTTGGTATGAACTATTGCCCCTTTCTTAGCTGGACGATAAACAATAGCCCTTGGTGTCAAAGTACCATTGACTCAATCACATATCCTACCAAACAAGGTCTGACCGTCATCAAACAGCAGTTACTATTCGCCACAATTAAGCAATGGGGAAGGGCCAAGACCAAGTGTGCACAGCCAGCGTTAAGCACCGTTTACTAGTTGACCATGATTTGAGATGATTGAAACTTCATTGATTAATCACTACCAACCGTCAGACCTGATTGCAGTAATTTCCTATTCTTGGTGAATATCCCCCATTGACCACCATTCACCAACTTATGAACCATTCTGTACAGTAACGATTGATTCATTGACCAGCTTATTAGCTATCTAGCTATTCTTTACTCATCACTCCACCATTGATCAATCACCAACCACCTGTAGTGACCGTCATACGCATTCCATCTTTGCGGCGAGCCATCACCAAGGAAAATTTCAGCCAGTGGTCAAACCAATCTGAACAACTCATTGACAATCAGTCACCATTGTTAACCATCGACAGTCATTCACCACTATCAACCATTGATTGATCATCAATTGTTCAAACCACACATGCCATTTACATAATCGATTGATGGTCAATTAATTAACCATCATCAACCATCACCAACAACCAGCTGAATTGACCAGCACTAGCCATCATAAACCATCGATGGTCGGCTTCTTTACCACGATTCGGTCCCCGTCAACCATCCATAGTTGGGGACTGAAGCAACTGGACATAACACCACTATTGACTATTCTGGAGCGATAGTCAACCATCATCACCCAGTATTAAACATCATTATCTGGTTGGTGGTTTCAACCCCTATGAAAAATATTAGTCAACCAACCATTAACTACTAGGGAAAATGAAAAATGTTTAAAACCACCAACCAGGTCTCCAATCAAAATCGATCGGTAATAACCATAGTTCACCACTATTCTGGATCTTCGCTTGGATGCTATCAAGTCCGCGACCAGTATCAACCATCATTCGCTTTCATTAATCACCATTGAACATCGTAAACCAGCATCACCCAGGATCTTACCAGTCAATTAGCTGGCAAGTAAGCATCAAACAATCATCATTTCACCACTAGCTGGCTAATTCACATTGTTTAACCATCAATCAACCATGTTAATTAACCAGCTAGTGGTCACCCATTGTTAATTCACCATCATGACAGCTGGGTAACCATCAATCAACCATCATTAACCATCAATTAACCATCATTAACATTGTTTAACCATCAATCAACCATGATGGTTAACCACTGACAGTGCAACAGCCACTGGATCTCGCCCTCATCACCGAGGCACGGCAGGTTCCACCGCGAACACAGCGTCGCTCCATGGCCTTCGACAGCTGCATGGTCACGTCCACGTAGCGACGGCCTCGGGTCGGATGGCCGAAGGATGGTGGTGAATGGTGGGTGATGGTTAGTTGAGTGGTTAACTATGATGGTTCATTGATGGTTTAAGGATGTTTGATATTGGTTAATGATGGGTTGATAATGGTCATGAAGAAGCGATAATGACAATGAATAATGACTGATTCTTAATGATTCCTGGACATATTGGTGAATGATGGTTCAGACTTACGAAAACGGCTTCAGCATTTCCAAACGGATGTAAGTATACAAAGAAAACAGAACATGCATGCAGAGTGGTAAAACTGTCAATGCCAATGATAAACCAGCGCTTGGAGTAGGCTCATGTCTTAGATATCTTATCAAAACATATTAAGACCCTGTCTGTCTCCAACTATTGCTTACCTAAACACCATGTCATCAACCACCAGAAGTAAGTCACCCACATCACCTTCAATGGAAAATCACCCACTAGCAACCATTCAGCAGCATTAAACATGAATTTACCATCAAATACCATCAGTTGACCACCAGCAAAACGTCAATTCCCCATCAATTTACCACCAGTTAAGCATCAATTCACCATGAAGCAACCGTCACTAATCATCAACCAACCACCAACCAACAGTTCACCATCAACCAACCATTCTTCAGCCATTTCATCACCCATGGGATAATGATAATCATCACTACCCATCTACCACCGGTGCTCCCTCACCATCCGCGCCAGGCCACCAATCTCCTGGCACATGCTGCGCACGGCGCTGGGCGACAAAGCCTCCGACGGAGGCTCCTCAGTGTGCCGGGGTGGTCCATGGCCGGTGCCCTTCATGGGTGGCAGCCCACAAGGAACTCATCATGGCTATCTTGTTACAGTTCACTGGGTACATCGGGTTATATCTCTGATATCGGTATGTGTGTATAGATTCGCATCTCTTTCTCTCTCTCTCTCATTTTCTACCTCTCTCTGTCTATAGACCCTATCTCCCTATCTCTCTATATGGACTGTATCTCTTCCTCTCTCTCTCTCTCTCGCTCTTCATTCCGGTGAAACATCGAAAGATCTTAATTCGTACCTACGATGCTGAAATGATCCATAAGTACGTATGGCACTCTACCAACAAAAAATGATGATGATGATGATGATGATGATGATGGTGATGGTGATGGTGATGGTGATGATGATGGTGATGATGATGATGATGGTTGGCACCTGCAGGGAAACATTAAATTCTATGCTTTAGGATGATTTCTGGTATATCAAGTATATCCTCATGTTTAATGATCGTGATTGCCCAATATTGACCATGATTTACCAACCAACGGACACGTAACCATCATCAATTAGTAGTAAACACTAGCCTGCAGTTCTGCGGTAGACAATCTGCGGTAAGAAGCCGTCAGTCAAGAACAATCATTTGACCACCATTTCGACATCGCCTTCTATGAAAAAAATTGAGCATCAGTATCCATTGGCAATCATTTATGGTACTTGATAATCAAACGTCATGGCTAATTTGACAATGTAAAAACAATCAAACTTGAGATAGACGGCTGGGCTGCAACTCAAAGACCATGTACTCAGCTTCTAAGCACCAATCAGCCACTAATCAATGACATCATCCATGTCATTGCGTGATGATTGGGTGCAACACATGAATGTATTCCAAAGAACCAGAGGCTAAGAACTATCAAAAACAGGTGAATGGGTGTCGAAAAAAATTGTTCCGTGTCACACCCGCAAAACTAAACATCAGTGCTGGTAATGAATGAGCATTGATGATCATTAAATTGGGTGATGATGGTTATTGATAGCTGAATCATACGGGCTCATCTATATAGGTTGTTTGTACCACTAAGCCTGCTGAAACGCTGGTCTTGTCGGCATGGCAACAGCTTGCTACCCTCAATGTGACAGGCATCATCGATTTCAGGATTTTTATGTTCAGCATGGAATCACAGGAATTGCCCTCCAAAATGAAACCCGTCTTGGGCGACGTTGTGGCAAGATGGGACAAGTCTTAGGCCGGGCCTACCTTGTGCTATGTTGTGCCTATCTTGGGTGGTTTTGGGCCAAGATGGGAGCAATTTTCAGCAAATGAGGAACCCATCTGCAGCAACTTGCAGGAATTCAATCAATGTTCAAAACCTGTAAAAAAAAACAATGCAAAAAACGCCCTTCCCCGGCCCTTCCCTGAGTTTATCTTCAACAAATGTGAACGGATGTCAACGGATTGGAAGATGATGTTGGTGTTGGAGGAGGCTTCTGAATCATTATCTAAGCAGGTCTTGTTGGAGATGTGGACTTCAGGCCCCCTACAACCCTATCTTGCCGTCTATCTTGGGGTAACTTGAGCCAAGATGGAACCCGTCTTGGAACATGCTGGGATCAAACCCTTACATCTCCATGTCCAACTATGGCCGCTATTGCTCACCATCAGGTAACCATAACCATCACGAACCATCCATGAGCCATCATTACAGCCATCAACTAACCATCAAGCAACGACTAGGTACTTGTGATCATAAATTAACCATCAGTTAACCATCAATGAACCATCAACCAACCAACCATCCTCAACCAAGCGCCCCATTTCTCCATCCACGACGTGTCAACGCGGACCATCTCTGGGCCACCCGTACCGTGCCCACCAGGATCAACGCGTCCACGATGCCGCTGGTTGCCCCACCCGGCGGCGCTGCTACGGCGCCGCCTCCAAGCAAACGAGTCGTGTTGGGATCAACCCGCGAAGTGCTGATGAAAAGTGGGATAACAATGGCTATCAGAATATATCTGGTAATAGTATATAGTGAATTTTCATCAATGGCTTTATGGTAGCAATATACAGTGATTAGCAATGGCTTTATATATGATAGCTAAGGGTAACAATATATAGTGATTAAAACAATTATGTGATGAATATTGACAAATATCGGTCATGGTTGGTTCTCATCGCCTTTACTGGCAAAATCTTATCATAATAGCTGGTGATATTCATGATTATTGCAGTAATGGCAATTGTGTCTGGCTATCATACTAGCCGGACATGAAAACGGTTGTTAATACATTTGGCAAAAGTAAGTGCAGTATGATCACCACAGGAGTGAAAATAGCTGGCTACTAAAATGACCTTAACTATTGCACACCATACTTCAATAATTGTGATATTGCTGGTTATGATAAGAGCTGCTAGTGTACTTGGCTGGAAAACTACCCAGTCCAAAATCTTACTAATCAGTCGAAACTCTTGGTTATTGACAGTAAAGATCAGCAACAACATTAATCATTGTGCTAAGACTGGCTATCAAACGATGACCGCCGTGATAGGGCTGGACTTTCACTAAAAGGAACCGGTCATTAATAGTGTACAACTGGTTATGAAAATCCGTGAGCTTAGGGCTGTGATGCCGCTGCGTGCTGGATGGCCGGCGCCAAAACATGGATCTGATGCGCGGATAGGGATAAACAACTTCAGTCGGAAAGGCTCAAAAACTAGGCCTTTGATTGTTATAGTTCAATGAAACTTCTTAAGTGCTAACATGGTGGTTTGTTATTGCATGCCATTGAGTGTTTGATTGTTGAAACCTTCAGCTGCGCACTAGCCGTTGCGTATGATGGATGGAATTTCCAAACCACTTGCTATGGTGGATACTGAGAATTCTTACATGTTAATGAAATGTATTGATAACATGATGGCTTACTGATGTCCAGCAGTTAACAAGATGGGATACGAGCCAGCACTGCAAAGGGGCCTCCCAACTATTTAGGTCGCTTTCATGCATCCAGCAAAATGATGGGGTAAACCCTGCTAGATCATGGCATCTTGAAGAATGTGTTTTTGTTCAGGTGAAAACGAGGTATGGGCATGCCCAAAACGAACCAAGAGTTTTTACATAATGTACACCTATACATGCATGCATGTACGCCTCCATGTAACATGTTTGTATGTATGTTTGTATGTATGTTTGTATGTATGTTTGTATGTATGTTTGTATGTCATGTCATGTCATGTCATGTAATGTACTGCAATTAATGTAAATGTATGTATGTATCAATTGAGGTACATCATGCTTCAAATCAGCAAAAAACATGGGCTGACACCAGCGGGCTCAACGCGGAAGTGTGCTGTGGGCTCGGAAAAAAACGACACCGACTGCTGCGTTTCAACGGCACCGACGCCCAAGCTGCAACAGCTGAACCATGGCCAGCTGTAAGATTACTGCCAAGGCGCAAGCACGCTGCTGCCGTCCTTCGACGACGAATCATCTTCGTCAGCAGCGTAGCATCCTTTCAAATACTCAGCTGCTCTTGGATCGGACAGCGGTATCCATTCCTCAAGTGGACCTGTATATATAAGTGCCCCAGGGACAGAGAAACGCTGCACCGTATGCTGGTACAGCAGCCACCTGACCCACACCAAGGCCTCGAGCACCCTTCAAGAATTGTTGTATTTCCGATTCGCTGTAGATCGCCGCTTGCTTCGTAAGACCATTCGTAGATTTCAGCTACTTCCTGCCGGAAGACTTGCTCGGGGAGCCTCGAAAATCCGCCATTCGTGGGGTTGACCTGCAACAAACTAGTGCTTAGCTTAGCTTCCAGGTGATTCCAGGGGATCGCTTCCCACAGCCACCGTCTCAACCTCCGCGCGACTCCCGCCCTGGTCCCATGCCGAGGCACGGTGGAAGCAGCGCTCCGCAAGTTGCGAGGCTTGACGCGCAGTGAGGTATAACGCACTGCGCCTGCGGCAGCGCGTTAAGGGGTCACCGGTGGGGAAGCCCCACCCTGTATCAACAACCATAGGCAGTGTATCAACAATAAAGTATAAAGGCTGTTAAGAAATGTTAAGAATAGGCTTGAAAGAAAATGTATCTCAACACTAAACTTTCAAGGCTGTTACGAATAGGCTTGAACAATTGGTATCGGTATCAAGATGTTTCAACAATCGACGTTACCCATACCACCAACAACAGGTACCACCTAAAAAACATCAAAACAATACAAAAAGAGGAGTGACATTGTTGGAGAGCGGGTAGAACAGCAAACATACAACAGTCTATATACTGGCGATATCAACAACAGTAGATATCAACGTATCTTCTAGAGGATATCAACAATCGGGTATCACCAAATTGGCAAATCGGTGTATCAACAATGCGTGCAATGAGCTGTTAACAGGGAAACAGCGCCTATCAATAATAGACGTATCAATGACAACAGGTATCAACATGTATGAAACTATATCAAACAAACGGCAATGTCAAAATTGGTTTTGCTATCTGCAAGTGACAGGGAGATCAAAAACAATCACAGGGGATACTGTATCACTAATGATAGCAAATACAACCAAACAAAAAACAAAGGTCATTTCCAACAACACGAGGGCATCGCAACCAACAGGGAACCCAGAGATCACCAGAGCTGGTATTTGCCAATGAAGCTTGATTCTGAATCAGCTGTGATGGCTTACTACTCAAGCACTCTCAACCAAACGATGGTAAGCGGGGTGCAACCGCTTAGGTTGGGGACTTGGGCACTTTCAGGTCCAGACCATGTCAATTTGCGGACCACCTCCAGCTCGTCCGACCACCAAGTGACCAACCTCTCATCAGGAGAACCATCAATAAACTACCAAATACACATACTGTAAATGGATCAAAAATGGATCATCAAATAGCCACCCATCAACCATCAACCATGAATTCACAACAAACCACCAGTTGAGCATCAGTTAACCATCATCTTAACCATCATTGTAGCCATCATTTTAGCCAGCAGTGAACCATCGATTTATCCCATGGATGAACCACCAACTGACCATCTTCCACCTCCGCCCTCGCCACCTCAGCAGGCACTCTGCCACCTCGCGGCACCGTGCCATGGTGCACACCGCTGTTTCACCGACGCCGGCAAACACCGGGGGTGCACCAGCCTCGCGGAGAAGCCGCGGCACCCAAAGCTTCATGGTGAATGATGGTTGATGGTGAACTCATGCTTGATTAATCATCGTTAACCAATGGTTAACTAGTGGTTAATTAGTGGTCAACTGGTGGTGAACTAATTGGTGGTCAACTGGTCGTGAGAACTAATTAGTGGTCAACTGGTGCGAAATTAGTGGTCAACTGGTGGTCAACTAGTGGTTAACTATATAGTGGTTATTTCATTAATCATGATAGCTAACCAGTGAACCATGGCAAATGATGGTTAACTAGTGGTCAACGGACAGTTCTTAGTGGTTGGCTGATGCTCAGTCTCCGTTGATGGTCGACTGGCGATTCATTCATTCATTGGTTTTTATGGATTTTGATGGTCAATGGAGGGCTCTTTAATGGTGATGATGGTGCATTCACGGATCTTGAATGGTGATGATGATTTGATGGGTCTCGATTGGTCACTGATGGCTATTGATGATTCATGATGGATGATGGTGTTCATCAATACTACTTGATGATGTTTGATTAATCTGAATCAATTTTGTTCACTCAGAAAACATATTGTTGTTAATGTTTACTTAAACGCATCTGAACTATAAAGCTCAAAAAATATACAGTATGCAATGAATAACACATTTTGCCGCCGTTTAAACTCTCAAACAACCGACTAAACAAAATCCCGTTGCCAGCCAATCGTCGTCAACCACCCCATAAATCCACTAGCAAGCACTGGTAGCCACAGGTTAAATGAATCCATGAGTATATAACCATACCTGGCTGATTCAGAGACATGGAGAACTGCGTAATATATGACAACTAAGTGACCTTGAAAAACTATGAAAAACTACTGCTTTGCGGATACGAACTGGCAACCGCTTCTTATGAACGTTTTCAAACAACTGACAGCTCCGCTATCTGTCAACAACCATGACTCAGAACCACCAAGCCTCTAACGTTACGTATGCCAATATTGCTCACAACCGCTAACCACAACTATCCTTAAAATGCTAGGCGCCCACAACCACTCGCCCGCATTGATCCCACCTGAAACAATCGCAGTTTGGGAGTGGACTGCACTACATCCGCGGCCTCAGAGAAAACTGGAGGGAAACCATGCAGGTTTCAACCGGCGACGGGGGAATCAAGGGCGTTTTTGAAAGCTGTTTATATCTATTGGTTGTTTCTGTTAAAGCATTTTGGTATGTTATTGGTTGCCGTTTTTTGTACTGGTTGTTCCTTACAGTTATGGAATGTTATTGCGGGCCATTGATTGTTTGATTGTTGAGACCGTCAGCAGCGCACTAGTCGTTTCGTAAGGGGGTAAGACACTGACTTGGAAAGTTTGCCTCTAACATTGGCGATTAAAACGGTCAATAAACAAAACAAATGGTGACAAATGTCAGCTTGGACCATAGTCTTTCATATTAGGGCACGCTTAGTATAGGGAGTGGGGACTATCAACTATTACGAACCACCATTCACCATGTTAAGCTTTAATATTAGGGCACGCTTAGTATAGGGAGTGGGGATTATCAACGGTTATCAACTATTACGAACCACCATTCACCATGTTGAGCACAACCCAGTCATCCGCTAGCCAGCACGATCATGATCTTGTTTAGCTAGCCATTGGACAGCATCAATATGTCATAGCCATCCTTTGGCATGAACTATTATTTCCGTCAATCGGCCATCATAAACCATCAACTTGACCATAAGTTACCCATTGGCTCAGCATTAAATCATCCTCCATCAGCCACTAGTCTATCATTTACCATCAATCAACCATCAATTAGATGCTGATTCACAATGAATCAAGCACAAACCACCCATGAACCAACATGAACCAACCACCCGGCATTGCCATCAACCTACCACCGCTACACCGGATCACCCAAGGCATCTCCAGCGGCGCTGCCCAACTCAGCGACGGGACCCAGCTCCAACTTTGCCCGTCTTCGTTCAACACAGCGTCCTGGCGCGGCGACTTTTGCCCATCGGCTGGTGGTGGCTGGTGGCTGGTGGGGGTCGGTGAGCCCTGGTGAAGGATGAACGCCTCAAGCATTATATAATGGTTAGTGATGAATTAAGCTGGTTGTTATTCTCGGCCAACTGGTTCATAACGGTTCAGAATGATGGTCAATGACTTGAATGGTTGGTAATTGACTGAGCATCATGCTTAAATCGAGAGTTGATGATTGGTTAGTCAACTAAGCAATCATCAATTAAGCTTTGTGGTTTGCCATGATCATGGCCAATGATGATGATGATCAACAATCTTTGAGGGAGGGGAGCTAGTCAATGCATAATAATGCTTAATCAATGACTCATTACTGATTTTTCCAATGGTCAACATGGTTCATCATGGTCAATTATGGGCAATCGTGGTCAATCATGCTTACAGGAAGGCTGATGAATGATGATTATTACGTCAATACTCATGTCGCTTCCCCAAGTACACCATGGATCGCACTGGTCAATTATGGCTCATTAGGCCTAAGGATGGCAAATTATTTCATGGTAAACATGCTTCATCATGGCTAATTAGTCATGATAAGGTTGATGGATGTTGGTTCACCACAAACTGATGCAATGTTTTACGGGAACTAGATGCATCACGTGCTGTTAAAAACCTACATAAAGGGTGGGGCAACACCACAGCTA
This sequence comes from Symbiodinium kawagutii, assembly GCA_009767595.1. Taxonomy (NCBI): domain Eukaryota; class Dinophyceae; order Suessiales; family Symbiodiniaceae; genus Symbiodinium; species Symbiodinium kawagutii. Next base: position 144,677 of record VSDK01014300.1, on the reverse strand, counting down.
TTGATCATTATTTATCACACATTGCATCCTTCATCTCGAGGGATCCATGGGTCGTATTTCCATCAGCTGGGGATATTACCAAAGTTGTCAACGCACCATGTGCAAATGGCCGTGGGTCGAGGGCCCCTGTACGGCGAACATCCCATTTGACCAAAATCATCCAACTGTTAGGATGTCAATCCATCCACTGTTGGTTCGGGAGCCAAGGAACCCAACAGTGGGAGACTCACCAGCTGCGGGCTTGCTAGGATGGATAAATAAGAGCGAGCCCTGCACAAAAACGACCGCGTGTTTTCGAACACAAAGCCCATGATAGACGAGGGTTAGTGCTTCATAATGCTTGACAATGGTAAATGGTAAACGGTTCCCCACCATGACGAGTATGAAACATGACTCTATTGTTCTAGCTCGAAACTGGTGGGCCTAATACTGCGGAAGGAACGGACATCTGCAGACAAACCCTCACAGCACCGCCTTTTTCTAGAAACAAGCCATCTGATCTTGGACTTGAGAGCTGTCACCACCACAATGTAGAGCGCCCCAGGTAACCACCGACTGGTCTGCAAGGATGGCAGCAAAGGCATACGGGGCGGCCTGAATCTGCTGGACTCTAAGGAGCTGATCTTGGACTTTAGAGCTGTTGCCACCAGGGGTAGAGCCCCACGTCAAAACTGTCTGATCTGCGAGGATAGCTGCGAATGACTTTTTCGTGACCTGAATCTGATCCACACTGCGAAGCAAATGGGATACACCGGAGCTGTCACCACCATATTCTTCATCGCCCCAGGTAACAACTGACCCGCCTGAAAGGATTGCGGCAAATGCACCATCTGTGGCCTGAACCTGGTGCACACTCCGGAGCTGATCTTGGACTGCGGAGCTGTCCCCACCGTAGTCTGAATTTCCCCAGGTGACAACGGATCCGTCTGCAAGGATGGCGGCAAATGCATATGAAGTCCGCTGAATCCGCTGCACATTCCGGAGCTGAACTTGGACTTGAGAGCAATCACCGCCATAATCTGGATTGCCCCAGGCAACAACGGACCCGTCTGCAATGATGGCAACAAATGCACTGCCGGTTGCCTGAATCTGCTTCACACTATCGAGTTTGTCTTGGACTTGAGAGCTGTCGCCACCATATTCTTCATCACCCCAGGCAACAACTGATCCATCTGCAAGGATGGCAGCAAATGCACTATCTGTGGCCTGAATCTGTTGTACACTTTGGAGTTGATGGCAAACTTGAGAGCTGTCACCACCCTGTGCTTCATCCCCCCAACTCACAACTGATCCGTCTGCAAGGATGGCTGCAAATGCATCGTCTGTGGCCTGAATCTTTTGCACACTCCAGAGCTGATCTTGGACCTGGGAGCTGTCGCCACCTGAAGCTGGATTACCCCAAGCAATGACTGACCCGTCAGCCAGGATGGCGGCAAATGCACCATCTGTGGCCTGAATCTGCTGCACACTGCGGAGCTGATCTTGGACTGCGGAGCTGTCCCCACCGTAGTCTGAATCTCCCCAGGTCACAACGGATCCGTCTGCAAGGATGGCGGCAAATGCACTGCTTGTGGCCTGAATCTGCTGGACACTTCGGAGCTGATCCTGCACTTGGGAGCTGTCACCCCCACGATCTGGCACTCCCCATGTGATGACCCCGTCTCCTCCAATGTACCACAATGTCAAAGGCAACATCTGTTGCTGCTACGTTGGCTCGTAAGGAAACTGCGGTGATATGATCTCCATCTTCAATCCCCGCAGCTTGCAGTGTCTCCCCAGAATCAAACAAGACATGTCCGTCTGCAGCGATAAGCTTCAAGAACCTTTGTCCTAAAACTTGCCTAGCCTGCATCTTCAAGTCCTTGGCAGTAGAGGACTGTGGGACTGAAAGTGTTTCACTTCGACCACTAGGTACAGTAAGGTGGACATGAATCATTTTCTACAAAGGAAATTGCACTCGACACAGTGTCCTGGGGATCAGCACGGACTTTGGGCCAAACCGGCCGCGGACGCAGCAAAGACATTCCAAGTTCACCTTTCCAGTTTACTCATGCTATCGGGCAGAACCGCCTTGGGCCATTGCAATAACAAGAAAACTACTTTGCTTCGCAAGATTGAAAGCGTATTACAATTGTTTTGGTCAGTGTTCTGCATCTCAAGTAAAGATTGATATCTCAGTCAAGCTTCGTTCTGAAGCATAGGGTGACAGATGTTTGACTGTCGAAACCGGATTCATAACCCCCCTCCCTGCCCCCCCTCGCGGTCAACAAGGTCGGAAAAAACAGTTTTTCTTCCCTACCTTGAATTAATCAATCAATCAACCAGCCATCAATCGATCAGGGCTTCTACTGATTGATTGATTGAGTTGGCCATAGGTCTCTGTTGGCCTCACTTATATTGGACCTAAGCAGTGACCGCACTGGTTGACCAATTGGGCACAACCATTCCTGTAGCCCCCACTGAGAGTCTTGATGCGGGATCCGCAAGAAAAGATTAATTAAGGAAAATGATTGGCAATGGCTAATGATGCTTCGTGGTGCTTAATGATGGTTGCTGATGATTGATAATGGTCAATGATTAATAAAGGTTAATAAGCATCAATGTTTCATGCAAAAGCCGAGGGGCTGCAAAGGCTTGATCATGGACTGAGATCGCCCTGGTGTCAACAAGTTACGGTTTTGAAGATGGCTCATTCGAGTACCAAGAACCAGCTAACCGACCAATTGTCACTGGATTCATCTTCCATTCTCACTGCACTGTGGGCGGTTCATACGCGGTTATTGACTGTCATCAGCTCCGAATAAAGCTAGTAAGAAAATGTGACCGGTTACTTTTTTCATTGTCTATTGTCAGTGCTCAGTCTCAAACCATCATTGGCTAGCTACTAACTAAACATGCTATCAATCATGTGATCTACCATCTTTACGTGTCCAACCTTGAAAAGTTACCGAGTACAGTATACCTTTGACAGTTCACCTCGATCAAATCGTAACCGCCACACGATTTTTTGGGCTTTACACAACATCTATTGAACCAGCGGTGAAGCGCATAGCGCAACTTGTAACCAGTGAACAAAGTTATAGAAAACATGAGGGATATCACCATGAAGGGGATACACCGTTTACCATCCATCAATTAACCTCGAGTGGCCAAGCCACCATTTTGAATCCTGGAAGGACCTACCCCACCACAAACGTAGGAATATGATAGCACCATTGACCGCCGGCATGTAATCAGCTTCAGTGGCCGTTGGCAAATGAGCGAACAATCTCCGTGGATACTGATCAGCAACTATAAGCTAGGAAAACCCTAGTTGATGAAACGTGCTTAAGCATCCAGTGATCATCAACCTCTATCCGGTATCATCAACCGTCAGTACTGGAATCATGATGAATCAACGAAGCAGGAGTTACCAGTCTTATTCACCATGAATCGACCACGGGTGATTAATCAACAGGGCATCAATAACGGTCCTTCATCTTTATTGAGCATCATTTCCTATTCACCATTATCAACCACCGTCATTACTAGCCACCTAGTGAACCACCAATTTGTCATTAATCATCCACTACCAGCATCAACCATAACTTCGGCATGCAGAAGTTTACCATCATCCAGCCCTGATTGATCAGCTAATATTAGCCATTGACTGTCATCATGAAACCGTCATTTAAGCGCCGGTTGACCACCATTTCCCCATCCGTCTACCATCAACTAACCACCCCCCAAGCCCCCCAACCATTACTCATCATCACAATTTACCGTTTCCTATCTATTAACGATAATTTAACGATGAGTTGACCAGCATTTCACCATCAACCAACCTTCATCAACCCTATTTTCCAACATGTCACCCTTCATTTATCCAAGCATTAAGCCACCAACGAACCCACCATAACCGTACCCAACCTTCACCTTTCCCAGCAAGGCCCACACGCCATCCCTGGATGGATTCCGCCTTGGAACTCCACGTCATCGCCTGCGAGTCTTCCAGTACCGCCCAGCTGCGCAGCAAGCCGTCCTCCCCCGGCGGTTGGATCAATGGAGAAGTGAGAATTGATCAATGCCTAGGTTGGATTCCTAAGGTTTTGTTTAAACGGTTGGGTTGGTTGGATTGATCCATTAGGGTTTATCCATTAGTAGAATTGATCCATTGGTGGAATCGATCCATTAGGTTGAATTCCTGAGGATAAATTCAATGGTTAGGCTACATGAGTAGAATTGATCAATGCCTAGGTTGAATCAAAGGTTGGAGCCAATGATCTAGTTGGTTGGATCTAAGGAGGATCTAGTTGGTTGGATCTAGTTGGTTGGATTTCAGGTTGAACAATTTTTAGGTTGAAGTACCTTAGCCAATGGTTGAAGTAGCCAATGATCTAGTTGGTTGGATCTAAGGAGGATCTAGTTGGTTGGATCTAACGAGGATCTAAGGAGGATCTAACCACTCATGAGGTTGGATTCCTAAGGTTAAATTCAACGATAAGGTTAAATTGATCCATTGGTGGAATTGATCCATTAGGTTGGTTGGATTGATCCATTAGGGTTGATCCATTAGTGAGAATTAGCCAATGATGTAAGGTTGGATTTAGGTTGGATCCAAGGTTGGATTTAAGGTTGATCCAACCAACCTAATGGATCTATAGAATTAGCCAATGATCTAAGGTTGGATTTCAGGTTGAACAATTCTGGATCAATTGTGGTTGAATTGATCCAATCGATCTAATTGATGGTTGAATTGATGGCGAATTCTACTGGAATTGGTTAGCTGATCCAATGGTGGTAGATCCAACAATGTTTGAAGAATTGGTTACTTAACCAATGGTCAATTCGTCAGGTAACAATGGTTAATGAATAGTTGAACTGATGGTTAATCCTGGTTAGTTGACAATCGTCGATTAGTCGATGGTCAATTGAATTGATGGCTTGATTGAATTGTTGGATTAAGTGGTTGGATCCAAGCTGGTTGGATAATCGATGGCTTGAATGGATCCAATGATGCTTAATTAATGGTTCGAGAAATCTTTGCTTCTGGGTGAAGTGACATCCACTTTGATGCCTACTTGATGGTGAATGGTTGGGGTAAGTAACTAAGATGCTTAGTTGATGGTTGATGATGGTTTACGACTATTTGGTAAGCTAGTGGTTGATCAAGGGTGTTCATGAGAACAGCGGTCAGTCAGAATGGTTGATCACAGCGCTTGATGATGACGGTAAGTGGTTGGATAACGATGGTGAGTAACTGGGGAATGTACATAGCAAAATATTAGGGAGACTCGGTGATTGTGGCAAATGATGGTTACCTGATGGGCTAATCATGATAATTTAAAATGTGATCATGCGGGTCAAATGAGGTTCACCAGTGTCCAAAACGATGGTTGATGGATAATGGCTATATCATGATGACCAATCACCAGTGATACTCGTCGGCAATCTCCCACAAGCAACGATTCGTTGGTTGTACTCGGTTATGATAGGTTGATGGTTGGCTGCTGGGTTGCAGTTACTAGACCCAGTGCTCGGCAGAGATGGTGGCCTTCCTCCGGGTAGCTGTTCCTTTGGAGCACTGGTTCACTGATCGCCATAGCTAGCTGCAGACTGGTGCACACACAGGTCTCATGATTCAACCGGAGCTCACCACAATTGGCTGCTACATTAGGTTTGAAAGCAAGGCCAATAAGACATCTCGTAACAAGTGATTCGTAGTTTGAGCATGTCTCTACCAAGGAATTTAGCACAGCGAGCCAACAATGTTGTGAAGCTACTGGGAACACGTGACATTTTCAAGAATGCCGGACACATCAACTGACGTTGTGGTCAACTGTGATCATGGAATAGTTGGCTGGTTGGTGGTTTTGACCCCTCTGAAAAATATGCTTGTCAACCATCCAAGCATTTGTAAATACAAGTGGGGAAATAGAACATATGAATCAAACCACCAGCCAGTTGGTTCTTTAACCATGAAAAACCACCAACAAACCACGGCCTTGCAGCATTGGAATGTACAATCACAGCATGGTCAACAGCTGGCCCTTGGCGCTTGTGGCCCCCCAGTCGAGCCAGTGCTACACATGACTAGCTGCGAGTTAGTTATGATGATTATCAAATGTGGGCCAATATGCTCATGGTCATTTGAGCAAATTCGTCCACGCCCATGGTTGATTGTGAAACCGTTGCCTCGTCGCCCCAATAAGTGGTTGGTTACTCGGCTGATGGTATCCTCACTATTGTGAACCCGTACCCCTAAAGCAATATTGGATATCATGATTCTTTTGATGGTTCGTTCTTTGTAGAATTATTCTTTAAACCCATTAAGACCATAAAGACACATCATCACTATGTCTGTCATGTTTCAAAATCCACAAACCATTCAAATCACTACGATATATTCTAATCATGAACAAATATGCAAATCCATATTAATCATGATATCAAGCATTGCAATGGTGGATCACTCAATTCATAAACCACCTATAGTTGATGGTGAATGACAAGCTATTGATGGTCAAACTCATGGTGGTTGATGAACAAATGGACCTACCAGTACTAACCATCAACCATGTTTATTGATTATGATCATTTATCCCAATCATTGCTCATCTACAGTCCACTTTTGTTAATCATCATCCCATATCATTAACACTCATTAACCTTTGTCAATAACCATCATTACAAACCATCATGATCGTCTATAAACATTTATCAACCACCTTGAACCATCCCTATCATGAACCATTGTAAACAGCTGAATCCCCATCATTGTTGCTAGTTATCCGCAGCTTTATTTGCCAGCAACCATGGGTGAACCATCTTTGATTACTATCACATATTATCCCTATTATCAACCACTATTAACCAGTAATCATTAAAGCATGAACTATTCATAGCTGGATCCCATTGCTAGCCATCCCTACTGTTGGCAACTATTGACAACTGTTGATAAACCATGATAAACCACTAGTCACCGTCCCTGTTACTAGCCGTCGTTGACAGCTGGATCTACCATTAATAAATCCTTCCTGCTCCAAAAATCACCCGGTGCAGCCCGGTCCATCTGCGCAAAGCCCTGTCGACCGTGACGCAGGATGGGCCGCAGCATGCCGTCCTGCAGAGTAGAAGGCGCAGATCTGCGCAAGATTTGGAGGGTTGGCCATAAGTTTTTTTTTCCCAACAAGTTGGCCATAAGTCTAGTCCAAATACAGGTTAATGGTGTAGTGGTTCTATAGGTAAATAGTGGTTCTAAAGCTTTATAGTGGCTTATCAGTGTTACTGGTTCTATAGGCTCTGGTTCACATAGCTTCATGTAGGTTAATGGTGGTGAATCATAATTAGTTCATATCGGCCAAAAAACCATCGTATATAGATGGCGGCACATATCCCATGCAAAAATCATTATGTGTATTCTTCCAACATTTGCATACATTTGCAATTATGAGGATATATCTTATATATAGAAATATATATATAAATATATATACATAAAGGTATATACGTGTCTCTAGTTGCCGGTTCTTTGCCTCATCCCAGAATATGCGCAAGTCAATGAGAAAGCGTCATCCCCAGGTATGGTTGAAAATCAAGAAATCATCTTGGATTGGCAAGGATTGGCAAGGTGGCAGGATAGCCGCGGATAGTTGTGATCCCTATATTTCCCATGCTCGCCCCAAGAAGCAGCACAGTGTCCCTGGTGTAGGTGCTGCCAGCGAGTCTCAACTTTCAACCACCACCGCAGTATCTCCGGCGGATCACCCATCACCCTTTTCTACAACAGTTCGATCCAGTCTTTCACTCGAGAGTTGTCACCACCACAGCTTTCATCGCCCCAGGCAATCACTGCACCGTCCGAAAGGATGGCGGCAAATGCTGCATTTGTGGCTTGAATCTGCTGTGCTTTTTTGAGCAGATCTTGGACTTTGGAGCTGTCACCGCCCTCGTATTGGTTGCCCCATGTGATGACTGATCCGTCTGCAGCGATGGCAGCAAATGCCCCCCTTGTAGCCTGAATCTGCTGAATGTTCATTAGCAGATTTTTCACTTCAAAAAAACCACAAAGACAGTCTTGGTTACCCCAACAAACGACCGACCCATCTGCAAGGATTGCAGCGAATGCCCTGTGTGTGGCCTGAATATGCTGCACGCTCCGAAGCTGATCTTGGACTTGCGAGCTGTCACCGCCGTCGGGTGGATTGCCCCAGGTAACCACTGACCCGTCTTCAAGGATAGCAGCAAAGGCCTTATTTGTAGCCTGAATCTGCTTCACTTTCCTCAGCTGATCTTTCACTTCAAGCAAACCACGCAAACAATCTCGATGACCCCAAGAAACGACCGATCCATCTGCAAGGATAGCAGCGAATGCCCTGTTTGTGGCCTGAATATGCTGCACGCTCCGAAGCTGATCTTGGACTTGCGAGCTGTCACCGCCCTCGTTTGGATTGCCCCATGTAACCACTGACCCGTCTTTAAGGATAGCAGCAAATGCCTTCCTTGTAGCCTGAATATGCTGCACGCTCCGAAGCTGATCTTGGACTTGTGAGCTGTCACCGCCATAATCTGGACCGCCCCAAGTAACGACGGACCCATCTGCGAGGATGGCAGCAAATGCCCCAGATGTGGCCTGAATCTGCTGCACGTTCCTGAGCTGACCTCGGACTTGAGAGCTATCACCACCCCGAACTTCATCTCCCCAACTCGCAACTGACCCATCTGTGAGGATGGCAGCAAATGCCCCAGATGTGGCCTGAATCTGCTGCACATTCCTAAGCTGATCTTGGACTCGAGAGCTATCACCACCAGCTTTGCCGTAGCCCCAAGCAACAACTGACCCATCTCCAAGAATGGCAGCGAATGCACTGGTAGCGGCCTGAATCTGTTGCACATTCTGGAGAATTTCTTGAAAAGCAAAGGTATCACCTCCATCCGCCAAATTGCCCCATGCTAAGACCCCGTCTCCTCCATGGCACCACAGTGCAAAGGCGCCTGCCGTGGCAGCTAATAATGCTTGCTGAGCAAAAGCAGTGACGTTGGATCCATCTTCAAGGCCTGCAGCTTGCAGTGTTTCCTCGGGATTTGCTAAAACATGCCCATCTGCGGTGACAAATCTCAGGAACCTTTGTCCAAAAGTTGTCTGGGCCTGAATCTTCAAGTCATCTACCGTCCAGGACCGCTTGAGTGAAAGGACTTCACTCCGTCCACTCGGCAAGGCTACATTGATTTGAATCATTTTGGCTGCGGCTAATCTCACTTTGAAGAGCAGGACGAAGGTGAAAGTCTCCAGGCCAAACCCAGTCTCATCCAAACCATTGAGGTTACACGCCCTAAAAAATCATAAAAGACAAATTCCTCGCGTCACTGTGAACGTACTGCCTTTCCTGTCTTCCTCTCAATCTCTCTTCATGCTCACTTCGAATTCCTTTCATTTTCGGTGGTTCCATTGTCTCGTTGCAAGTTCCTTTTTTTCCATGGTCCTGCACGATTTCCTGTTTCTTTAGCGTCTTTTCCTCTTCATTGAGAGTCGATGATAGGGAATGATAGGGAGCTATTCACGAGGTAGTTTTTTGGTAAGGTTTGTGACTGTTGTTGCTACAGCTTTGATCAAGGCTCATCCTCCCTGCTGCTATACGCATGTATCGCTATTGCATAGCCTGAACTGAACTACTAAAAACCTGTGGTTTGCTTAAAATGGAGGCACCCATAAATCATCCAATATTGGTCTTCTTTAGCAATGAACCATCCATTTTTTGGTCACTTATTTTGAGAACCACTCGTATCAATGAACAAACCACCTGGCCATCTTTCTATCTGTTGATCTCATTCCTTCCCACAAAGGCCTTGATCTTGTGACATCTTGTTCGTCCCTGGCCCCCGTATATGGTGGTTTCTCAAGTCAAAGAGATACCCCCAAGTCATCCCATACAAATCATTGAATCTATCAATAAACCAACCATAACTTTGGAGTCCCCAAACTGGCTAAAGAACCCCCCCATGTGTCCTGAAACCAACTGAGAACAGCCAGCCTTGTTCAAACCTTCCAAGCCCAGGTAGCGGGAGCCAGGTGTTTCACGGACACCAAAGGAGTGGCACACCCAGCCAGAGGAAAATGGTTGAGGATATGGGGGGAATGCTGGATATGATGAGAGAAAAATATCCATGGTATTGCCGTGGCATACAACTACATTTTTAAGAATAGTCGGTGATAGGTGATGATAATCAACATAGACTCTGGGACGTACCCACTCGGTAGCGAGAAAGAAAGCAGTTCGAATCGTGTCTGAAAGGGAAAGCACTATCTTGAGGCTTCATCATCTCTGGATATCCCAACACGTCTCATGAACTACATGTAAATCATCTATACCTCACAATGGAGATGATTGCATGATATGGTTGTAAGGTGGGAAATCTGTTGTTGACATAAACTGCTGGTAAAGTTGACTACAGGTAATGAGTAATATTCACTAATTAATCATGTTTAGTATAGAAACTCCGCTACAACCAATATATACCGGTTGTATGGTATGCCACTTATCTGGTTGGTGGTTTCAACCCCTATGCAAAATATTAGTCAACCAACCATTTGTTAATAATTGTATTTGGGAAAATCATCAAAATGTCAATCGAACCACCAACCAATGTGGTTCCCCCATCATAAACAATTGCTTTCGGTATGAAACTGTTGGTGAACTTATCCCACATGAAAGTTGGTTGATTGATATTGACCCACAGCCAAATATTTTTTGCATATCCTCTATTCTTGTTGGTTGTTATCCCCTACTGGTATTATTTGTTTTCCCCACTTGTTGGATACTCACCAACAAATAATCGGGATAACACTTGATACCCACTTGTTGGTGATTATCTGGTTCCAACATGTTCTAATTGATTACAATTGTTTAGATTGGGATATATGACCTACAAAATCGTTGATTGTCCCCTATTATTCCTTATTAACCATTATGAAACCATTATATAACATTATATAACCAGTTATAAGAACCAAAGTAATAGCCATTATAGAACATTTGGGTGTTTCTCAAAATAGGGGTACCCCCAAATCATCCATTACTAGTCATTTATAGTAATAAACCAGCCTTTTTTGGGTACCCTTATGGCTTGAGAAACCCACATTTTATAACCCATTTCATAACCAGTTATAACTATAACCATTATGTAACCAGTTGTCCCCTATTATTCATTATATAACCACTATGAAATCATTTTATCACCAACTGCAGTTATGGGAAACCACGGCCTCTACCTGTTCTCCAGGCGACCTCAGCGCGCGCGGCTCTCCTTGTCGAAGGTCCTTGCCTGCAACCACGGCCTGGGCGAGCGACAACCAGCTGGTGACCACGGCGACCCGGCTCAACGGTGGCGGATCGTCAACCGTTAACCATGGCGGATTGATGGCTTAGTGATGGTTCAGTGATGGCTGTATAATCAATGATGGTTAAGTTTGGTTAAGCAAGCTGTAAGTGATGGTTTTGCTTGGGTTTATTATATGGTGAATGGGTGCTCATGTGCTTACCAGTGAGGATGGTGGAGTTATGGTTTATCAATTGGCAGTCAACCATGATGGTTGAATTACATGACTAAAGTAATACCTCTGGTTGAGCCATCACTTGTTGATTAAGTGATGGCTCGCTGACCCAGTTAAGAAACACTTGATCGCGTGGTGAGATATGGTTGAACCAGGCAGGCTGGGTTGCCTCTGTTTCCACACAGTGGGAGCACTTGAATCAACGAGCTGATTCCAGTCCCTTTTTTCGAAGGTCACCAAAACAATAAAGACAAAACATATGACTATCTAAAATAACCAACTGACCAACCAAAAAACCGACCAGCCCAGCCCAAAACACAACCGATCCACGCAAAACCAAACCAACCGACCTTGTTGATCATTTCCATTTCTTGTGATGGGTCATTCTTATTGTGTCGGTCATTGAAATTGTGGGACTTCATTAAACAATAATAATGCATGAAACTTGTTCATGCTTGTCATTTGCGAGTTGCTTGTGCCATCAACCATCCTAACCCATTAGAAAAATTGGTTCTTAACCATCATCAACTAGCATATTTGTTGTTAACATTCACCATGCTAGTAACCACCAATTCATCATCAATCATCCAACATGAACCACCATTGATTAACCATGATCGACCCTCTCATTATTCCTACTATCCCCACAGTTGGCTGCTTATCAATCCATTCAAACCTATTGTAACACCATTAACCATCATTCAGCATGCAGGATTAACTGTTCGTTGATGATAGTGAGTTTTGCCCTTGTTCACCATCAATAGCCCTCATCATTTACCATCTCCATCAATATATAATCGTCATACACCATCATCCTACAACAGTTGCTTGCATCTCAGCCATCAACCCCACCAACCATCATTCCTATCATCAACCAACACCTCAGCATCAACCAACATCAAACCAACATCAAACCAACCACCATCAACTAACATAAAACCAACCATCACCAACCATCACTAGCCAACATCAACCCCTCACGGCTGCATATCCACCATCCTTCACCACCATCCTTCAGCCCAGCACCGCCTCCACGGTGCCCCCGGTGCCTGGGTGCCGCCTCCGCCGTGGCGGTGACTTCGGGCACGGCTTCGAAGTCGAAGAGCCGCAGGCGCGAAACGCCTCAGACAAGCAACGAGCAACGGCAGGGCTGCTGAGAGGAAGGGGTGACGTGGGAAGCAATGGTGATGCCAAGTGATCATGGTTAATGAGGGTTAATAGTGGTAATAATGACCATCAAGCTGTTAAATGACCATTAGATGATGACCATTGATAAGTTAATGAGGGTTCATAGTGGCATAACAACAGCTAGGGATTGGCTAATGAGGGTTGATGAGAGTTAATGATGGAACCAATGATTGTGGTGAAGAATGGATTAAAAACCAATAATGGGGAATAATAGTCAATTACAGAAGGGTTAATAATGGTGAATAGTAGTTAAAATGGTCCAACAAGCGCGATGGATGATGGGTGACCATTGATGACCATAGTTAATGACGATTAATGATATGATATAACAACAGCTGGTAATGGTTGATGACCATGGTTACTCATGGCTAGTTACCATGGTTCCTCATGGCTGATTGTTGATTCTGGTGAATAATTAATGGATAAATAGAAGGGTTAATAAAAGGGTTAATAATGGTGAATCGCACTGTTGACAGCTGTCGAAGCGGCTTTGCTTCCGATTGATGGCGTCGATGATCGCACGTTGATCGCCTGCCAGCATAAGCTCGCTGGCTCTCAACCTGCGAGTGCTAACGCATAGCATGGGCACAGCCCCAGCCCAAGCCTGCGCGTCATGCGTTGCGTCTCAGCTCGTCGAGCCCCGCTTCGTTTGGGTCGCCAGAAGTGCTCGCTTCGTCAAGGCGCGAGGATGCAGTGCTTGCGTCAAGCAGCAGGGTGTGCTCCCCTGATCAACCTGCAGCTCGCAGCGCCCTCCAGGATTGCGACCACGGTGATAACGCGCTTGCGACTGCGGCCCCTGGAAGCTGCAACTGGACCGCTCAGTGTATATTGCTTTATATTGGTTTATAATGGTTCATGATGGATTCATAATGGTTCATGATGGATTCATAATGGTGCTTCATGAATAGTAGTTAGAAATGGTTAATAATGGACTAGTGGCTAAATAGAATGGTTGATAATGGTTAAGCATGGTTGGTTCCTGTTGGTTTAAATGGGTTCATGATGGATTCATAATGGTTCATAATGGTTAATAGTGGATTGATAATGGAGTAATAATGGATTTAGAATGGGTTCAGGAGGGATTAACAATAATGGATCAACAACAATAATGAGTTGATGTTAGTCTATGTTGGTTTAATTGTGTATTAGGATTAATGACTTTTATGATTTGGCTAACCGATCATTTGGTGACTGGTAAATGATCAACCAAATGATTAGCTCTTATTTGCTTGGTCATTTCGTTGCTGATAAATCATGTTTCTATCATTCAACACATGGCTGTGGGTCAGTTCACCCCGTACCCCTGGTTCCATATCATTAACCATTGCTTTCCCTTCTTATTGTTGGTAAATTCTCCATTAGTTGGTTGGTTAATATTGACCCATAGCCACATGGTTCCTATGATTACCAGTGATCAACAGCTAACTGTGATTGGCTATTAGCTATTAACCAACAACCAACTAGCCAACCAAGGATCAAACTATGAATCAACAAATGGTCTGTGAGTCTGTGATTAACAACTTGTGATACTGATCAACTCTTATCTGACTTTAACGAGTGCCTAAGTAATAAGCGATGCACAATACTGATGGCCTAAGAGTAGCAGTTGAAGTGAGAGCTTGATTGTCAATCAACTATTAACCAAGAATCCTATTTACCAACGATAATGATCAGTGATAAAGATCAACACTGGTTGGCAAACAAGCAACTTTAGAACATCAGGCAGCATTGGCCATTAGCCATGTCAATATGTTTAAGTAGCGGTGATAACAAACTATTTTGAAGCTAGTGGTTAACCAGTGATTAAACAATGAACTGTTAGCCAAGGAATTAACCATTGCATACAATCGGGTTGATACTGGATCATAGCCAAAAGCTTGCCTAAGAAACTGGTCAAGAGTGGTGGATCTATGGTTATAGTGGCTGGAATGATGCTTCCAATAGGACAATAGTAAATGTTGATGTACTATCAGTACTGGTTACGTTTATGCAACCTTCAAAATCTTTAGACAAACAACATCATGCTAAACGGTTGATTAAGAGTTATTACATGAACTATAGCTGATTGACTGATGCCAAGCATCACTATATTTCTGGCTCACTGGCTCACCAATACTTAACATTTTACCATGAATAGTCATGATTGATCAATACCGCAAATAACTCACATTAATCAATGGCAGCTTACCCGTTGATCATCCGCAATAAGCAAAAAACCATGATAATGGTTGAGGATGATTGTAATGATGGTCCATAAGCATGAGATGGACAAATTACAATTAGCATGGTCATAGTAACTGCTGGAAAAAAAGGAGACATGTAGAAATAATGGCAACTGGTGTGATGAGACTGAAGTAATTGTTGATTCATGTCTGATTTAGAGCAAATTAATTCATGGCTACACTGCGGCCGCCCGAAGGTATAGCCATTTTGCGGTAAGTGGTTGTTATTATCTTGATGATCAATATGGGTCACCACCGTGAGAAACATTCTGATGATCAACATGGATCGATCCGGGCAACATACTAATGTGTATACACATAGCAGCCAACTATCAACTATCGTTAACCACCATATTACCATACCATCACCCGACAATTTACAGGTAACATACCAACATATAAACACACAAATAAAAACATATGTACCCAAATATACCTTATCATAACATTGTATTAGATAACGTTGTATATGCACAGTATAATCTTGGATTGCATCGGAAATATGGGGCAACACATCCTCTTAATGTTCCTCGGGATGTTGGTCGATTTTCGGGTTCCAGTGCTGTGCCAAGGAGCAAAGGGACAGCGATCCAACCTCCGGGGTCTGGGGATTCCTGGCGATTCCAAGCTCGACGGCGGCTTCTTGGCCCCGAACGGCTCAGTTCAACTGTCATGAGGACTAGCAACACACTTTTTGAGCTGGTGTTTTATCAAGATACACACATAAAATCATTTATATATCGATGATATGTTTATATATATATATGGATTGACTCTTCAAGTTACAAATATATAGATATGGATTAATAGATCATCTAATTGAATGGTGTATTTTTATAATGTCTACATTTGATCTTGAGTCTGGCAGCACCTGCTGTTTCTGCTTAGCCATTGCAGGCAGGTGGTTTGAAGTATTCCCGATCTTCCAGTTTCATCGCAGCATTGCTTGCGTGGACCACAAGGTAAGCATACGGCCAACCACCAAACGGTAGCAAAAAGAGAACCTAGGGGAAACGTACGGCTTCGGTGTTGTATTCTCAGCTGTTTGTATTTTCCAACAGGCCAGTCAGAATAGTTTTAAATAGTTTTAAAAGAGAACACCGGTCAATCACAGGCCTCAAGGTATATATTGATTCAACAAAAATCAACCGTATGGGAATCAATCCTGCATTGCATTTTTCAATTGAAGTTTTCAGGGTGAAAAACAGTTTGCTTTGTTCATGATATGCTTCCTTGGCTTCGTTTATGGCAGATGGATTGCAGGTCGACATGACCCACTTGCGGCTTCGGCGTTCAGCAGAGGACTACAGGTCACTCTTGCGGTGCCGGTGCATAGAAATCATCAAGGACTTGGCGGTACGAGTTGGTTGGCATACGGGGTTTTGACCCATGGCCATGTGGGTATTTCTCAAAATCTAAAATAAGGGTACCTCCGAAACTGGTTGGTTGATTTCCATACATGGTTTGTAAAAAATGATAATTGGGGGGTACCCCTATTTTTAGAAATCCACATGTGGATTCTTTGCAGGAAACTATTAATTGCTCAGTAAATTGAATACTGTAACATCTAAAATGTGTCAAAGAATCAAAGGATTAGTGGCTCGAAAACAGGGATCCTTGTCAGGTCAAAAGCTACAAAACACTACGGTCCATTTTCATCAATCCAAATGTGCTCCGCATTCCGAAGCTGATCCTGAACTTGAGAGCTGTCACCACAATCATATTGATTGCCTCACGCAATGACTGATCCATCTGCACGGATTCCCGGATGGCGGCAAATGTCCCCATGGCAAGTTGAATCTGCTAGACACTCCGCAGCTGATCTTGGACTTGAGAGCTGTCACCGCCATAAAATCGAGCACCCCAGCTAACTACCGACCCATCTGCAAGGATGGCAGCAAATGAACCCTTGGTGGCCTGAATCTGCTGCACATTCCGCAGCTGATCTTGGACAGGAATGCTGTAACCACCATAGTATCGATCACCCCAGGTAACAACCGATCCATCTACAAGGATGGCGGCAAATGCACCCCCGGTGGCCTGAATCTGCTTAACCTTTGTCAGCTGATCTTGGACTTCAGAGCTGTCACCACCAAATTCTTGAGAGCCCCAAGAAACAACGGACCCATCTGCAAGGATGGCAGCAAATGCATCGGCGGCTGCCTGAATCTGCGACACATTCCGCAGCTGATCTTGGACATGAGAGCTGTCACCACCCTCAAATCGACAGCCCCAGGTAACAACTGATCCATCTGCAAGGATGGCGGCAAATGCACCCCTGGCAGCTTGAATATCCTGCACATTCTGCAGCTGATCTTGGACTCTAGAACTGTCACCACCGCCATCTGGATGGCCCCAGGTGACAACTGACCCATCTGCAAGGATGGCGGCAAATGCACTCCTGGCAGCTTGAATCTTCTGCACATTCCGAAGCTTGTCTCGGACTTGAGAGCTGTCACCACCATGAAATCGACCGCCCCAGGTAACGACCGACCCATCTGCAAGGATTGCAGCAAATGCACCCTCGGTGGCCTGAATCTGCTGCACATTCCTCAGTTGATCTTGGACAGGAATGTTGTCAAAACTTTTGTATCGATCGCCCCAGGTAACAACCGATCCATCTACAAGGATGGCGGCAAATGCACCCTGGGTGGCCTGAATCAGCTTCACTTTCTTCAGCTGATCTTGGACTTCAGAGCTGTCACCACCACCATCAGGATGGCCCCAGGTAACAACTGATCCATCTGCAAGGACGGCTGCAAATGCACTCCTGGCAGCTTGAATCTGCTGCACATTCCGAAGCTTGTCTTGAACATCAGAGCTGTCACCACCCCAGTGTGGATGGCCCCAGGTAACAACTGACCCATCGGCAAGGATGGCGGCAAATGCAGCACTTGTGGCCTGAATCTGCTGCACATTCCGCAGCTGATCTTTGACTTGTGAGCTGTCATCACCATTGCCTCGTTGGCCCCATGTGATAACCCTGTCTTCTCCATAGCAGCACAATGCAAAAGCACTGTTTGTTGCCGCTACCTTTGCTTGCAGAAAAATAGCAGTGACATGGTCTCCGTCTTCAAGCCCAGCAGCTTGGATTGTTTGTTCTGGATCGGCCAAGACATGTCCGTCTGCAGCGACAAGCTTCAGGAACCTTTGTCCCAAAGCCTTTTGTGCCAGAATGTTCAAATCATCCGCGGTGGAGGACCGTGGGAGTGAAATCTTTTCGCTCCGGCCACTCGGCAAAGTTACATTGATGTGAAGCATCTCTCAATACAAGTCAGGTTTCGCCCTGGGCGCAGAGATTGTTCGACTTCTCGAGCCAAAGGATGCACGCGGCCAGGCGCCAATCTGGATGTGGCATCAAGCCGGTCATTCTCCTGCTAAACGGCTACTGTCATGATCAATGACCTCAACTGTGGATAGGTCATCGCATAGCCAGGAGAAAACCAACAGCTGTCAGGCAAACATGTAACCTTCTGCACAACGATTTCAACTTGTTGCTGATTACTAACCAAATCATATTAAAGCTTGAAATGGCTTAACTTGTCACATTTTCGCACGGTGCGGCTGTATGAACCACTCAGACATGTTTTTCCCTCAGCAATAAGCATGCACATGCAAAACAACATCATCGTCAACCAAGCATTTCCCCATGATGCTATCACTGTTCAACGCTTACCGTCTCCATGTACCCAGAATTTCCCTACGTCACACTAGCACCATTCCACATTATTGGAAGAAAATCCATTGGCATGACATGTGAGAACCACCAAACACACCCACCATTTCCGCAGCTTTTCCCACATGTTCTCCCATGTTTTCCCACATGGCTGTGTGTCAAAACCCTTAGTCCCCCTGGTTCCCCTATCATTCACCAGCTCGTTTTCCCTATGAACCTGTTGGTTGTCAACCCCCACTATTGGTTACTTCATATTATTAACCATTGTTTTCCCATGTTTTCCCACTATTATTGTTGGGTAGTATCCCCCATCATTGGTTAGTTAATATGGACCCATGGCCACGAATGTTCTCCCCAGGTGTCCCCAGCTCCCCACATCCAAGCAGCAACCAACCGCGGCACCTGGGTGTCCACGAGATCCCCAAGCGCAGCTCGCCCACTCGCAAGGCGGCCTTTTCAGCATCTCGGCTGCGGATCGATCCGCTGAAGGTGGGTTAACCATTGATGGATGGTTGTTGATGGCTGTAATGATGGCTGAAGGTGGGCTAAGTCAATGATTGATGGTGAATTGATGGATTGATTGATGACTAATTGATGAATTTTATTCTGATTGATGATGATCAAATACGATCTTTTGATTGATGGTTATTGATGGCTGATGGATGGTTGACTGATGGTTCAGTTGATGGTTGATGGTTAACTGAAGGTCAGCTAATTGAAGGTGGGTTTCACTGAAGCTGAACTGTTGATGGCTTATTGAAAAGGTTAAGTGATGATGGCCATGAAGTTAATGACTTATGAATAACCCTGTGAAGGTTAGTTGATGATTTCATTGCTGAATGAAGCAATCAAATAGGTTTTATACAAAGGCTACTAAGATTGATTAATGGAAGGTCAACTGAACGTGGTTGACTGGTTGGTGATGGTTACTGTTGATGATTTGTTTCGATGAAATATAGACTATAACATGCTTAACAACCGACAAAGACACTTCGATATAATAGGTCATTAGATGTAAAATGGCACGGTTGAACAATACTATGATCGGTTGATTACATATCATAGTTCATCGGATTTGAGCATCAATGATGGTCAAATGGGGACTGTTGATGATGAATCTGATGAGGAATGGTGAAACTTGAGGCTTGATTAGTGCTGAGTGCTTTTCCTGATCGCTGATGCTTGAGGACGGTCGCTAGGGGCTTGATCGTGAAGTCGTGGTTGAGGATAATGATGGCCAATTCAAATGCTGCATCACTGGCCTCTGATATGATTAATTAATTATGATCAAATGATGGCTAGTAGTGGTTGATCACCGGTAATCATGCTACTGTCTGATCCCTGCGGCAAAGGATGGGGGATGCTGAGCAATAATGACCGACTGGAAATTGCGTGAAATCATGCTGCTAATATTGGTCAGTGCTGGTTGATGATGGCTCACAAGTTGATCAATACTGGTTTAATCATTTATTCAGGGTTGATTAAGGCTTCACAGAAAACAAACCTGGATAAAGTTGATGGTGAATCATACTGAAATGCAGCCATGGTTGGCAATTTG
This sequence comes from Symbiodinium kawagutii, assembly GCA_009767595.1. Taxonomy (NCBI): domain Eukaryota; class Dinophyceae; order Suessiales; family Symbiodiniaceae; genus Symbiodinium; species Symbiodinium kawagutii. The sequence continues at coordinate 124,503 of VSDK01014300.1, read as the reverse complement.
TTAGTCGAAGGTCAAAAACTGGACCATGATTGGACACAGGAGGATTAATCAAGCACGCAAAAACCATTGGTCAGTTTCCCAAGAATAGTTGCTGAGTTTGTGGATTCGAGCTCGACCAGGATCATAGATGCAGCTGTCTCTATTCCGGGGGGAGGCAGGAGCAGCTGAGGCCATGGGTGAAGAAAGAATTGACTCATACATTTGAGGGTTTCTCAAGCCATAGGGGACCCACAAAATGGCGGTTGATAAAGGATGACTTGGGGTCCCCTATTTTGAGAAACCACCATCTCAGTACCGATAATCTGATTACTACTCAACCAGCCGCAGATTGGAGTGACACTTTGGGAAGCACAAAATCGCGTTCACTGGACTGGTGATTTTGGGAACCCCTACAGGAGGCCCTGACTAGAAAACGTTACAATCATACAATCATTACACGGGTTTCCAAACAGCCGAAACACCAATTGGGCAACAAATGCGCAGGACAGCAAGAAATTCGCATGGAGAACTCAGAAGGTGCAAACATCGGGGCTGTTGATGCTTAGGAGTGGATATTAGTTGTTGACACCATCGTCATGTATAGTCACATTCTCAGTGTTCTACAACGCCATGCACAGGATGAGTAGCTCAGAATGAGTCGAGAAGTGCTCCGTTACTCGTGAATCAACTCAATGGGATGAAAGCAGCGAAAAAGAAAATGATGAACAATCCCGTCACCCTTTGCGAAATGATCTGACTGCCAGCTGATCCCCATTCTGAACAGCCGTGCAAAGGTCTCCCTCGCTCTCTCTCTAACAGCTCCATTTCCCCTTGGTGAGCCGTGGATCTACCTATCTTGGATCTGATTCTTCTGATCTTCACAGTCCTGAGGCTCTTGATCCTGGCTTTAAATAAGGCTGTGGAAATTGGAAATGCTGTACCTTTACCATGGTTTGCCAGATTTACCCCTCCCGTTGACCACATTTAATGGGAAATAGCGGTGCTCTTTCTGCGGTAAAATGGGGGGTTGAGCAACGGCTGGATAACCCCTTGTGAACCAGAAGCCGTGATAAAAGTACAAATAAACAATTGTTTAACCAACATCAACTCGGAGCAATAGTAGATCCATTTTCATGCACCACCTCTAATTCAACCATAAGCAGCTGGGGATTTATCATCCCAATATTTGGTTTTTTGAACAGCTGCATCCAGCCTGAACAGAGATCCATTCACTAACCATTAATTAACCACTCATCAACCATCAATCAACCCCCAAATAATCATGAACCATTACTGTAACTAACCACTCACCACCCGCTAATCATAACTCACCATGAACTAAGTAAGCACTATCTGTCCTTTTTTTATCCCAGCCATGCGTCATCCACTTAGCCACCACGATTCAGCATTCACCATGTCCGCCTCCGAGCATTCGCTCCACACCACGAAGGGAAGTCCTGCTGGGAGCTGATGGGCTGCTGGGTGTGGCCAAGCGGGGATGTGACTCCGCCAAGGGTAGATCCAGTAGCCAGTTGCACGCCCAGTTTCATCGTAGACGAGGGGAGTCTGTGGGGACTTTTTACAAAAAACGGGAGGTATATGAATATGGACCTCCCATTCATGGTCTCTATGATTATTTGCAAAAACAAGGAACTGTCCAGCAGAAAACTCGAATCTGGGATTTCAATAAACTGCATATATGGATTTGAGTATCGATAAACTGCAGTTATCCATCTGCATGGTCTACAGGATCTATATACTAATGATAGGATCAACAAATCACTCCATACTATGGAGAAAGAAATCCACTAATTGAACTTAGCTCTGCTCACCATGGAAGATGCACACTCCAAAACAGAATTCCACGATCCAGGTGGCCACTGACCATTATCAACCTCAATAGTTGGTGCTGCCTCCTGTTTTGAATTCGTTCACATCGTAACTATTGTTAAACAACTATTTGGAGTGTTAAATCAGTGCAACAGTCAAGAAACATAGTCAAACATAGCTTCATGAATCAACTACGACAGCAAAGCTGGGGATTCGGGTTGTTGCAACACACGACTGAATGGTCCATATGGTGGTTCCTCAAGTCATAGGGGTACCCTCAAATCATCCAATGTTAACCGTTACTAGAAGGCCAACCATCTTTGGGCCCCCTATTTTGAGAAACCACCATATTCATTCATGATAACCGTACTCACTCTGACACAGCACTACTACATTGCTATAGTAGCAGTCAAGCACGGTTTACTGCCCAACCTGGTTCAAGATGCCCGGCCATGAAACTCAGCCGAATGGTTGAGCAATGGAACCTGCCATGCTCCGTATGGCCAATATCAATGATGGTGGAGTTGACGGCAAATCACGACAAATAGTGGTTCATGGTGATTGAATCGATATATAGTGATATATGATGGTGTATATATATATAGTATATATAATATATAATAATGGTGTATAAGATTGTATAAGTAATGTGGACTACTGTGAAATTACTCACAATCAACCTTTGATCGACACCAATCTACGGCTAATGACGGGTTCACCCACACTTCGCCATCACAAATACTGCAAATACTTCACTACCCAGTATCCACGGTTCATGGTTCATGATGCTTCATGATCAGCATGATGCTCACTTTATCCTAGGCCCATGCTTGGCCCATGGAACCCCGTCCGGCGCCCCCACAACGACTGGTGGCGCAGCGTCCTTGACGCCTGAGCTCGTCGTCGCTTTTGGTGTCGCTTACGGTGAAGGGCCAGAGGGACTCCACGAAGACGTAGCCAGCCCTCGAGTTGCCGTGGCAGGCGAAGGCTGCTGGTTGATGGTGATGTTGGTTGATGTTGATGTTGTTTGGTGGATGTTGGTGCTGGGTGATGTTGGTGCTGGGTGATGTTGGTGCTGGGTGATCATGGTTGGTTGATGATGGTTGGTTGATGTTGGTGTGGGGTGATGATACTGCTGCTGCTGCTGCTGTTGATGATGTTTGAGATTTGTTTAGATGTAGCTGCACAACCAGGGATTCCTTTGTGGCTTTTCAGCAAGCACCTGTGGGGATACCATCACGATCTTCACTACACACGTCATTAGAGCTGTGACTTGTTGCTGATTATCATTGTGATATCAACGTCTTCTTGATCTTGCGATCATTGCCACGGTAATCTTCTGCTGCTCGTTGAAATCGATTTGTGAACACCAAACACCACTGCAGCAACATCCCAAGGTGAAACATGTCATGGGCCTTGAAAATCACCAAGCAGTGCAACTTAAGAGATGTTGGTTGGATTATAATGCTAAGGTATCAACCACCCTGCACAAATACTCACCACACGTTTTTCACTATGAATCCACCACTGTCATAAAACGTAGCATATAAATAAGCGTCTTTTAGCCATTGAATTGAGATCAACTATTATTCAATATGAATAGCACTAGAGTCAGTAGAGGTTGTCAACCACTCTTCATTGATTCGCAACCACTGATCGCCTTAAACAAAAACGTGACCATTGTTATGATTCTATGATGATTACTTAAACCACCCACTTTTCATTAACATCATGATCATCATCATTAATGACGGTAATGTTACTCATATTGCCACATGTTCTGAACCAATTCATTATACTTCATCACTATGATCATTGTTACATTTGTAATATGGCAATCACAGGTAAAGTAAAGTAATAAGAATCTACAACTAATTATAACAAACATTACCTTCCCCAATATGGTGGTTTCTCAAAATAGGGGTACCCCCAAATCATCTAGTTATTGATTATTTATAGTAATAAACCAACCATTTTTGAGGCTCCCTATTTTGAGAAACTACCATGGTTCCCCCACTATTAACCATTGTTTTCCTTATTATTGTTGGTGGAAATTCCCCATTAGTTGGTTGGTTAACTGCTTGACCCATAGCCATATGATAACAATTGTTGTGATTAACACTGTAGTCATCATACTGCCTTCCAACAGCGGCGCGCTCGCCAAGCTGCAGCTGTCGGTACTCGTTGGCCCACACCTCGCGCGGCTGCGAGACAAGCCGTGGCAAGGCAAGCCGAGATCCGGGGGGTTCGTTGATGGGTGATGGGTTCATTGTTGGTTTATGATGGTTGGTGATGGTTAGTGATTACTAATGGTTGATTGATGGTTAATTGATACCATTATTCATCATGAATCATCAATACCTAATCCTCATCAACCATTACTCAAACATCTATTAGCCATTGTCAACCATCTTTACTCACCATTCAACCATTGTGGTTGCCAACATTTGGGAGTCCATGGCTATGGTTGAAACCATGATTGGTTGATGGTCAAGCATGGTTGCCAAAATTATGGTGCCATGATGCTTGACACAACATGGTCAACAATGGTTGCCATGGTTAATAGGTCTATAATTGTTCTCAGTGGTTGATAATGCTTTACAATGGTTTATAACGGTTTCTAATTAATGGGCTCATAATTGTTGACAGCTGAGCAACAATGGCCTAGAATGCCTAATCATGATGAATAATGGCAATTCATTGTTGCCAACTGGATTTCCATTGTAACCCTAGATTGGCCGAAAAAGGTTGTGACCAAGTGTGTTTGCAGCAAACTTTTACCTTTGGAAGTCATTCCAGTGCCCTTAGAGGCATCGCACATCTAGTTGGTGACTGGATGTGACTTCACTATATGCCTCTGTGTCTGCGTGTGACCCTGTTCCCCTTCATTCCTACCCTGTGCTTAGTGAACCCATGGCTTTTGAATGGTTGCTTATGATCAACACATGGTGGTTTCTTAAGCCATTTGGAACCCCAACATTATGGTTGGTTCATCACTATAAATGGCTAACAAACTGGATGATAACTGGGGGTACCTCCATTTTAAGAACCCACCATATATAACAGCCATTCATAGCCACTAGTGAGCATCACCACTGTAGGATCCTACATGTTTAAGATTGGATGATTTGGGGGGGCCCCCTATGGCTTGAGAAACCACAACGGGAGCTCCCATGCGTCCAGCACCTGAATCTCCAGGGCGTGTCTCTTGACCGGTGGCGCGCAAACCTTGGTCACACCACCCGTCGGTCGTGGTGATGGGATACAGGCCAAACAGGGATAATAGTCGACTGTAATAGCTATGGGTCAAGCACTTAACCAACCAACTAATGGGGATTTCCACCATCAATAATAGGGAAAACAATGGTTAACAGGGGGAACCGGGGGTACAGGGTTTTGACCCACAGCCTAATCATAATAATGGACTAATAATGGACTAATCATGGATTACGAAGGACTGGACAATTTGATGAATAATGGATTGACAATGGACTAATGATGAACTAATGATGGATGAACAATGGTTGGTACTGGTTAAATAGAATGGTTGATCATGGATTCAGAATGATCAACAATTAGCGGCAAGAATTAAACATGGTTTTCAATGATTCATCAATTCTGAGCAACAACGGTCATTCAATGGTCACTATTGATAATGTTCTTGAGAATAATTATTGACCATTGACCATTCATGAGTGAGCCACAATCGTGACCATTGATACAGTATCCGTCGATTATTCTTGTCATGATAGGACATGCTGGTGAATTGATAATGATAATGCTTAAATCACCAACGATAATGGAGCGAAAGTCAAAAAACAAACAACCATTGGAAAAAACAGTGATGCTTGATACCACCATCAAAGGCTAACACAGTGCTTAGTGGTACTGGGTTGTGCTTCCTCATAGCTAACGATGGTTGACAATGAATACTAATAATGATTGTTGATGAAGACTGGAGCTGAACAATGGCTGACAAGAATGATCTATACTGCTTGAGTCATGGTGTATGATGCCATCAACCATAGTGGTCCTCCATGGTTTTTCAATTGTAATTAACAGTGATAAATGATTTTAAGACTGGTTGCAGTGATCCCTCATTGTAGATATCGAAACATGGTTCATAATGCACAATGCTTTGCAATGGTGATTGTTGATGGCTTATAGTGGAGAATGGCCATTATGCCTAATCATTGAACGGAATGGTTCATTATGGTTTAAACTGGTTTGTAATTAATGGTTTATAGTTTGTAAGTCAATATTCACCACTTTTGGTGGGATATCAGCCATGTTTGTTTGACCCGCTGTCAGACATCAATCAACATTGCCAGCAGCTGAGAACATTATTACCCACCGAGTGTTTCTTGCATACTGAATAATACTTGTTGGAGATCAACCGGCATGAGTGCCAAACTCCTGTAATCAACTATCAATTGATGATGAATATTAAGAGCAGTTGGCCATAGAACTATGCTACTATGCTTGATATTTACCACCATTACAATAAGGCTAATGTTGGTGATACTGTAATGAGAACCTCGATCGACCATCAGTTAACAGCTTGATCCACCGTTGTTTCTTAAACTTTATTCATGCTTCTATAAGTATGATCCCTATCATTTGTTGGTTATACCATCATCGTGACCAGTGAGCTTTGGTTATAACCTGAGTATTTGGTAGTAAAAATTACCCTCCAAGACATTCACGTCGCGCTATCAACATGATGATTTGCCATTGCCAGGTTAGGGACTACCAACATTTTTAGGTCAATGCATTGTAAAATTGTTATCGTAACAATAGGACTAGGGACCACAATAACGGTTGGGGTTACTATAACACATTGACTGGTTGGTGGTGGAACCACCTCTATGAAAAATATATTTGTCAATTTGTCAATCAAGAAACCATTTCAGTCAATACAAGTGAAAACAAACATGAAAGGTCAATCAAACCACCAACCATTTTATACACCAGCTGGCTCAAGGTGACTCATCTGACTAGTTAAGTATCATGAACCACCAACCAGTTCAGCAATAGGGATTTGTTGGAGACCCTCAGGCAAACTGTGGTTCCCGGCGGCCCGTTCCGTCAGATCCGAGTCCTGCGCTCAGCATCAGGTGGTCAGCAAGCAACCAGGATGTTCAAATCATTTGATACAAATCATCGGATATCCAATACAAATTCATTAGAGTCATTGGATTTCATTGCAAATAGTTGAGGTCTATCTTACAAACATAGTTGGATATCAAACGCGAAGCAAACAAAACTTGTGCTCAACAAAATGTGGTTCACCTAAAAGTAGTGGCTAACTGCATCACAGTTTGCTATGGTGAATGGTGCCCAGTAAGTCAAATTGATATGATTTGGCAACAACATGCAGTCAAGCAGAGTTCAAGGGTGCTTCAAGTTTGGATTTGGAAAACATTTGCAGTACGCGAGTGCATCACTGCCATCCCCTGCGATGAAGTACAGTTGGTCTTCTGGACCTGCAATTGCTGGTGACTCTTGAGGAATATCCCTTGATGACGACCTTTGTGGCCGCGACATCATTGGGCCGCTGATAGATCAAAAAAACCTGACCCGATCAACCATTTTTGATCAACCATTTTCTGATCATTGCAAGCCATCTTTCAGGTGGATCAATCAACCATTTTCAGGGTGGATAAATCAATGTGATAAATTCACGGCGCCTTCTATGACAAATCGTGAGATGCTTCAGAAACAGTAGCGAAGGCTGGTTGATGGATCATAACTGGTTGGTGGATTGAACCTCTATGAAAAATATTGGTCAACCAACCGCTTTTCTTCTTGATTGGACCCCCCTGGCCGCGGCGGAAGGGGCCCATTTGTCCAGATCCGCCCGTATCGGGCAGAACGTCAAACTCAACTAGCTAAGAGCTTCTTCGCCTTCTTCACCTCCTTCTTCGCACGTGTCACTGCAGGATGGGTGACAAGCCACTCTTGTTCGAACACAGCAACATCCTCAGGCCACACGGTAAAGGGAACATCCATGGGCAACTGAGGCAATCCACACAGTTTGTCATCCAATCCTGGCAAAAAGGGTTGCAGCAAGTCAATCACTGAAGACTGCACTTCAAAACTCGGACGGCGAGTGATGCCAGCAAGTCGAAGGTTACAGCCATGGACCACCAGGGATTTCACTTTCTTCCTCTCAAACTGTGGTGATGTCTCCTGTGGCACAAGAGCTTGATATAAACCAAGCACCTGTGCCGCTGCAGCTGCCTGTTCCTGAAGTGTGATACCAAGAAGTTGGTCAACCAACCAATCAGTTGGTAATACTAGGGAACATAAAAAAATGTTTGAAACCACCAACCAGTTCTTGGTCATTGAAATCCAGGTGTTTCTTGGGATCGCCAGGGTGCCACTCCCTTGGGCCACGTGGCCACGGCCACGCCCCACCGCGCCTCAGCACGCGACTGCATCACCACGCGGCTCAAGGGGATCCTGTGGCGAAGCTTGGGAGCCGATGGGGTTGGGTCAATAGGCGACCAAGTGGATGGAGGATTAGCCAACGTGGTGGTTAATATCCAACAAGAGGGTTATGATGAACCAATGATTAACCAACAAGAGGGTTATGGTAAGGGTAAGGTGTGGTTTATAGTAGTGGTTGATTAATGTTGGTTTCTGATGATCGTATCTACCTGTTGGTTTCATGCCTATTTTCATTACTTGATTGGGGGGGTTACACTAATCAGAAACCAATGATTAACCAGCACAATAGAACCAATGGGTTGATGATCATAATATTCAGCCAACGTGGTTCATGTTCATTGGGCAACTACCATATGGGTTAACTACCATATGGGTTGATATTACTATTAGCCAACTAACCTTCATGATAATAGTAATGGGGGATTAACCAATATAGGGTTATGACTAACCACCACAATAGAACCAATGGGCTATTGATGATAATATTCAACCAACGTGATGCTTATGTTTATGGGCAATATTACTATCATTATCATCAATAACCAACAATAGGGGTTAACGACCATGGTTAATAGTGGTTAATTAATCAGTAACAAAAATAATGGTGGATAATAATAGTGCATTAGTTAATAGTGTATTATCCACCATGGTTATTATGCACTATGAACAATAGTGGATTAATGGTGGATAATAATGAAGGAAAACCATGGTCAATGACAACCCATAACTAAGCAACAACAAAATTTAATGACCATGGTTAATAATGGATAATAACCGTGGTGGTTGATAGTTAGTTGACGACCAATGTTAGTTATGAATAACCAACAATTAGTTTGGGTTAATAGTGGCTAATAACTAACAATCGTGGATTAAGCTACCACGATAGTGGATTAAACTACCAAAATAGATTAATAGTGGCTAATAACCAACAAAAAGAAGGAAAACTATGGTTAATGATGGTGAATAGTGGGGGATACTATGGGTTATCCATGGTTAATGGTGGCTAAAACTTAACAATAATGGATCATATAGCAATGTTTGTAATATTACGGGCAATTCCCACCCTTTGCCCCGCAGGTACAAGAGTGACGGGATCATCATCATCAGCATCATCAGCAACATTATCATCATCATGATCATCATCACCATGGTCATCATCACCATGGTCATCATCATCATCATCATCATCATCATCATCATCATCATCATGCGGGACGTGGTGGACCCGCACGCACTCCCGGGGCTACCTCTTTTGTAAATATGAAACAGATTGGTCAGCGGGGGTGGGACTTTTGATTTTGGTAATGAGTTCTTTTGTATATATGAAACATATAGGTCAGCGGGGGTGGGACATTTGATTCTGGTAATGAGTTCTTCGTATATATGAAACATATAGTGCAGCGGGGGTGGGACATTTGATTCTGGTACTGAGTTCTTTTGTATATATGAAACAGATAGGTCAGCGGGGGTGGACCTTTTGTTTCTGGTAATGAGTTCTTCGTATATATGAAACATATAGCGCAGCGGGGGTGGGACATTTGATTCTGGTAATGAGTTCTTCGTATATATGAAACATATAGTGCAGCGGGGGTGGGACATTTGATTCTGGTAATGAGTTCTTCGTATATATGAAACATATAGTGCAGCGGGGGTGGGACATTTGATTTTGGTAATGAGTTCTTATGTATATATGAAACATATAGTTCAGCGGGGGTGGGACATTTGATTCTGGTACACCCACCATGGTTGCTGGATACACCCACCATGGTTGCTAGTAATACGCGCAAGTCCCACCCTTTGCCCCGTAATATTACTATTACTATTATCAATAACCAACAATAGGGTTCATGACCATGGTTAATAGTGGACAATAATTCACATTAATAGTGGATAGTAGTGTTCGCAATCGATAATTATGGGGGATAAGTTCACCAACAATTTTACAGGGAAAGCTACTGTAGCTGGTTTTGCTGATGGGGGAACCAGGGGTACAGGCTGAACTGACCCATAGCCATGTTGATAAACCAGCCATGTTGTGGTTTCTCAAACCACACGGTAAGTGCTTTCTCAACTGGCTTGATTACCCAATAGTGTGAACACATGGTGGTTTCTCAAGCCATGGAGAGCTCCAAACATGGTTGGTTTATTACTATACGTGATTAATGTCAAGGATGATTTGCGGGTACCCCTATCTTAAGAAACCAACACAGGTTAACACTGACTAATGATCTCAAAGATGGTTGTTTGGTCACTAGCGGTAATTCTTGATGAAGCAGCAATGATCACAGTATCATCGGCTATACTTGTTCTGATTCATGATCTTTTACATCCTGTCCCAGCCATTGTTATGATTCAGGCTCAGGCGCCCACTTGGCTGCTAATCATGGAATCATGGAACATGAAGTACGGAACGTGACGAGTTGTGCATCACCATTATCAAACTGATGAGATGCCACCAAGAGGATTAACACAAAAACACGCAAACAATCGCATACGACAACCAAATGAAAGCCGAAACTGAAAGTGTGTATCTTTCTTTGAAGCATCTGTTTAACCGCTAGTGTTTGACCATAAAAGGGCTTATAGTGGTCAATTAAAGATGGCCTTCTAGGTTCATTGACCAGTTTACCGTTGTTTGCTATCCACTATGAACCAGTATCAGCCAGCCAATCTTAAGCATCATAGTGAACCAAACCATCAATCACCAGCATCCTGGAATGGACATTCTGGAACAGCATGTATGCCTTTCAAATAAAGGAACATGACATCAAATGACAACTTTCCTGAACGTCAACGGTTTGGGCATGACAATTGGCCCACACAGGCATAGGGGCACATCAAGGTAACAAAAATCCAAGAAACTTTGCAAATGAATCCCACCATTTCTTGGATTGAAATCGTTCAAACAAATGATTATCTGGAATCAATCATCATTTAAAAAGAAATACAATCATCATTTCCTGGACTGAAACCATCCGATGTAAATTATGAATTGATTTGTGTTGAAGTCACACGAATTCGGCTCGGCCTTGGCCGGTTGAATGACTTTCGGCTAGACTCCACAGACCTTTATGGAACTTCACAAACAAGAAGTTGTAGACAAAAAATTCAATTGGAGGAACGAGTAATTGGAGGCGGCAAAAAATAAAACATCATCACACATTGCATACATAGCAATAAACATCAAACCTGGTGTGTGGACTTTGTGGCATATCAACCATGCAATTCACCCCCAAGATCACCCAACTTGGACGCCTGTGAGGAAACTCCGGTTTGCTGCTCCTGCGTTGGCATTGCTGGATGTAAGGAAAGATGGGGTGTACAACGCTAATCACAACCGCCCTGACAAACTCTGGTTACACTGCTTTAATCAAATTGTAACAAACCCTTATACCAGCAGTTTCTGCTATTCACGAAGCCCTACAAAGAGCGACTATAGCACGTTATGATGATCAGTGACTAGGCAAGTACATATATACAAGTACTCACTAGGGGCTTTAATAACAGTCCTACTAGCCACGTGTTAGTACAACCCTGGTAGAATCTACTGATCGAGGGCGTTCGAATGTTTTCGACACTGATCCCGTGATTTCATTGGCATTGGAATCGGTTATGGGCATATACCAGTGAACCGGCTTAAGCCTTCAATGATAAACCGCTGGCCAACTTACCAATAGTAACTAGCAGTAAACAACACTTACAGTACCCGCTTCAGGAAACATGCTTAGCGAACTGAAGAATTGACGAAACCTGCCCAATCTTCCATAAACAGATTTATTTGTTCAATTCATCATTGTAACCCTGTCTGGCTCTTCATTCCCGCTACACTACTTGCTTGTAATAGTCAGCTACTCTCAGTCCTCAAACAATCAGCTATTATCAGCCACAACTTATAGCCCCTGATTCCTTCCTCAAGGCTGACTCTTACAGCTAGAATCGGTCAGTGACCAGCTATAATCATTGCATCAGTCATTAACCGGCCAGAATCCTGCAGCTGGAACCAGCCATGGTTGCTTAATCATTGCTATAACCAGCTGCATCACCTCCAACCATGGCGCGCAGCGGCACGAGCTGCACCTCTCTTCGGCACAGAGCTCGAAGAGCGCAGCCGCCTTCTCAGCAGCGGTGCCTGCGCAGCTGGTGAAGCCACTGGTGATAGGCAGGCGTTTCGAAGGCGAACGATGGTGCTACCAAAGCTCCTGGCTGGCTGAAGCCTGGAGGGTCAAGGTCAGGAACTTAAGCCAGGCAGTAACAACTTTTACGTTGAGAATGGAGATTCAGCTGCCGAACAGGCTGGTTTATGCACCTGGTTAGCCATGGTTTATGATGCTTGACGATGGGTGATCAACGTCAAGCAAAGCGGGATTGCAACCTACAAACAACCCCTCACCTCAAGTTCTGTGATCCCCTGATTTACGCTTGGCTAGTATAGATTCCGAGTTCATGGGTTACAGTGCACCCCTATCAGAGTGGTAAATCAAATTCCCTTGAATGATCCATCAACATTCGAAAATCGTCATTCCCTTTAACACAATGGAGTCCTTTAAGACAATCAATTTGGAGAATTCCTTTAACAACTAGTTTGGTAAGCAAAAACTTAACCACAACCCTAAGGGTACTCAAACCTAAGGTTGCTGTCTGTTAAGGTTTCGCAACTGCAACCTCAGAGTACCTCAGAGTACTCATCCAGCATCGAATCAATGGCTGTGGCTTTGCGGCTGGATGACTTGGTCCGATGCTACTCAGCTGCGTCCGGGCTTGTCCATGATAGCTGTATCTAAAATTGGGTAACGTGGGGTGATAACGGGATTATGGCCAAATGTGCCAGTATAATATGGAACGTTAGTAACAATTAATAGCTAACATGTACCAATATAATATGGTTGGGAATAGTTAACAATTGATGATATCGTTACTTATTGACTGTCTATACTTATGATAGTGGCTAATGACTAATCCGTATGGGTGATTTGTCCCATGATACATATGGGCAATGATTATTGATTGAAAATAATAAGGGGACACATCTGTTAATGATGGTATCCTTTAAGTGGGTGTTCATATGAAGGGTAGAGATAGGATGATGCGTACAAATGCAATGCGAAGTGCACATCGGCGATGTTGGACAAGGAGCCATTGAATCCCAGGAACAAGTTGGAGGGTAACCGGAGGTGCCCTTGGTGTGGCAATCATCCGTTGAACTATTCACCATTATCAACCATGACTAAGGATCACAAAGCAGTCTCATCCATGGGTGAATCCTAGCCACCTCATGGAAAATCAATACGGGGGCACTAGCTGTTCACCAGCAACTAGTGAAGCCCCACAAGTAGTGCTCCGTTCTTGTTTGAATTCCCACTTGTCGTAGCTATGACTATCAACCAGGAGTCCGACATGGGGCCGTCAATAAATGATGGCAACCCCGAAATGCCTGGTTTCTCTATATCAACAGTGATCATGTGTGGGTGGGGGTTGGGTACCGCCGTGTATGGACAGCCTCATATTGATTGATCAATACTTGACAGCCATCCATCCTGAAACCACGGCTACTTGCACCGCAAAACGCCATCACCGGCGCACCTAGTGAGCAGCAAATGAGCACTGCGAGGAACCTCAGATGCTCCAGCAACTCAGTGACGAGTTGGAAATAAACCATTTTAACCCGCATTATTTATGCCAATAATGACCCGCAACTCAGTAGTTCTATGTTGGAAATGGTTTGCCCCGCGATGTTATGAGAACCATGGCCTTACCGATGGTTAACCATAATTAATGACCTGCTTAATAACCCGCGATCATAGTGGTCACTAATTAAGCTGTTGCTCTAGACCATGGGCTTACCGATGGTTTATGACCCAGTAACCATGGTTCATGGCAACACTAGTGATAGTTAAGCAACAACTTATCCATGGTTAGTGGGGAACGGCTAATGCCCAGCATCAATAGTCATCTCTAATAACCAACAATAGTGGTGACTAAGCAACAAACATGGTTCCAGATGTCCACTGGCGAATTGTGATGAACAGGCCTTTGGTAACCAGGCACTACAGCATACCAACTAAATGGTTCTACAGGGTCGCACCACTTCCGGACTCCCAAGGTGGCCGGTTGGGGATGGCTTGGGTGTAATTCATCAACCGAAAAGTAAACTGCTATGGTTTGAATAGCCATAGTTGATGAATAGTCATGGTTAAGAATCTACCTATGGTTTGTTTGGGGATTTCAAAAAGTACACACTTTTGAAATAATCAAACTACAATGATAAACCTTAGATTTGGATAGGACTTGACAAATGAAACCAAGCAACTGAACACAAAACAACATGACTTGGGATGCTTTGGGCAATAGACCCGGTCTATAGTTATCATGGACGGCGGTGATTGGCCAGTATCAGCCACCTTCAATGAGCACTATTGATCATTCTTCGCAGTTGCAAACCATGGCTATTGGCTCCGCTGAAAACCCTGCAGTTGCGGATACACCATGGCCATGGACCATCGACTAGTTAGTTGTTGGCATTTCACAAACACTGCACCCCGCGGCTGACCTCAAAATAGTTGAATACCAATGTCTTCATAGACTGACCAATGATTGAAGAATTAATGTTACAAAGACTAGATGATTAATAAATTGATAACTCAACTAGTATTGATTAATTGATAAACTAATGTTGCGAAGACTAGTTGAGTATTCTGAGTTCATTACCCAACGCAGCGACGAGGTCGGTACACCCCCGCCCCGTGGCTGCGTTCTTCGTTTCCCCCGACACCGCTAGTGGTTAGGAGCCCTCCCAGGCTCCGACCTTTCCAGGTAGATCTGTGTGTGTCTTGATGTCAAAGTGGCGCAGTGGAAACGCTCAGCAAAGAATGAACTTAGCAATCTGTGACCCCACCATTTTTTGCAGATCACGTCGTTTTTGTTGATAAATATAGTGTCCACATGTGTCCACATCAATGGCAGTCATGTGTTCGTCGGTGGTGGTTTTCCCAACTCCTTAAATGGGCCGATAAGCCCTCTTCACAAACAACATTCACTGAATTTCACCCGGAGTTATCCAAAGCGAAATGTCTCCGCAAGTCAGCATCCTATGATCATCCGTGAGGAAACCATCAACAACTTGGAGAAGTTGCACCATCCATGGCACACCGAACATTGTGATTCTCCATTATTCATCATATCATCAACCATTGTAGATAAACCATCGTTGACCATGATAAACCATTATTTTACCATTCTTTCTTAACCATTCTTGATCATGGTCGACCACGATTCATTTCAACCAGCTACTGAATCTTCTTAATGATGGGATTGTATAAATCATGATGACCAAATGATTAAACCTTCTTAATGATTCTTAATGAATCAATCATGATGACCAAACCAATCTCAACCATCGGGTTGACTCACCTCTCGCTCACCTCCCTGCGCCAGGTTGCTCGTTCACGCTCATGTGCTCCGTTTCGGCCACCTCGTCATCCCTGCAGCCGCCCACCCGTGGCGCTCTGCGCTGAAACAAGAACCGTGGTGGTAAGGGCAAAACAGCCAGCAGGGCTGGTCGTGGTGGCTGATGGTGAACGGTTTTTTAATGGCTAGTCGTGGTGGCTGATGGTGAATGGCGTTTTAAACGTTTTTTAAAGTGATTCTTAGGCAATCCACCTTCATCTTAGCCAACAAAAAGAGCCATTAACCCAATCAATTAACCAACAATAATCATGAATGTAGTTGAACCTCTGATTGGTGGGCAACGTTGCCCCGGGCCCCAAAAGCATGCGCAAGTAAGTCAATTTAATAATTCCCAGGCATGGTTGAAACCAACAAATGATTTGGAAACCATCACATGATTTTGAAACCATCAACCAAATTGGCGAGTCATGGTTGTTTCACGCTCTGGTTTCATGAATCTGATTCTTCATTGTCACATTGGACATGATTTGACTACGCTTTGTGCGGCCATGATGGAGAGATGAAAATCCCCCTCCAATCTTACAAATGTTCAACTGGTGTTTACAAATTCATCACTGACCATTCCTGAAAATTATTATACGTTTAGTCTGTAGCGAAACTCAAGATTGCTGTCAACCGTCCCTAGGGCGTGTGAACGATGAATGAATGATCATGAACACATCATTAGCCACCATCATGCATTATAGTTTCTAACCATCCTGAACCACTGTTCAGCGTGCTTCCGGTGTTGCTTGGATGTGCAAAACTATGGCGTAGATTTCCCGATTAAATCCGACATGACATCGGGGGATGTGATGTTTCGACGGGGCACCGTCTAAACTTGGTTGGACATCAGAGTCAAAGCCATCACCGCGAAGAATGGTGGATCTCCATCCCAAACAGCTCATTTGAATTTGGTAAATAGATATTGATAACTAATAGTCAATCGAATGGTTCACGCTTGCTAGCAGGCATAATGACCGACGAGAATAACGGATGTGCCAACTATGTGGCCAGCTGGGTCACAACTACAACAGTCGGACCAGTAACTTGGCATTTCTGGGATGTGAAAAGGTGGGGATGCTGGGGCCCTTGACCCACAACCAATTGCAAAGAGCTACTTCATCGTCATCATCATCATCAGCAGCAACAACTTGATGATGATCATCATCAACCAACAAATTTGATCCTCTGATCCACATTCATGTCAAACAACCACTCACTTGAACCTGTTTGGTGGTTCGTTTCGCCATGCCAAAACCATTGTGTAATCAACCAACTGTATAGTGGAAAATGAAACATGTCAATCAAATCATCAGCCAGTATGGTCCTTTACTTAGCCATCATTGTTGGTCATGATCCCTGGTATTAAACATCATTGAGCAATGAACCATCATATTGGCCATGTCGTGCCATTTCTTTCACCCATCCGGGACCTCCCAAGCTCGAAAGAGTTTCCGTGGAGTTTAACCGTGGAGGCCCTTGGTGCCCCAGCGAGGGCAAAAACCCCAGCGTATCCCAGCGAAAGGCACGGAAGATCTCCTGAGATGACGTGGGGGAAGGGGTTGATGGAGGATATGCATTGGTTGATCAATGGCGCTTGCACTGGTTGGTAATGGTCAGCCTGGTTAGCAATTGGTCAACTCATGGTGAGTTCTGGATTAATCAATGGCTAGATAGTTAATCAATGGCTAAGTATGACATAAGTATACTACTCAACCAATGATTAGTAATGATAACTATGGTTTATCTTAGGTATAACTTTTGATTAGCAATGATAGAACCAATGATTCGTAATGGCTGAAACTAATGCTTGAAATGATTACCAATTTATGGTTTAACCAATGATTCGTACTGGTAGAATCCATGTTCAATCAACGGTAAATGAATGGTTTGGCTCATATCATTCGTTGTTGTCAGTTTGATGGATTAATATCAATTTTTATGGGTTCATCGGAACATATCAATTTCATGGCTTAATGCCCGTACAAGTAGCTACATTGTTTGCTTGTTGTCGGGCATATTGTTGTCTTTGTTGGCTGATACCAATGTCCATGGTGATTGAAAATCAAGCAAAAAATAGTTGATATACCAACTGTTCACTTTCATTCTGATGGGTATTGACCGTTAATGTAATAGATAGGTGCTTAGAAAGGTTATAATTTAAAACTAGCAATGGTCACGAATGGTTAGTTTAGATCACATCCTTAGATTTAGGGTGATTTGTGAATGAGCTGTGATTGTAAATTGTCATTACTATGGCACATTCATCGCAATTCCCAAAATATGGGATGTTCTGGTTACAGTGCAGTTATGGGTGCCCCCCCCGCCAGACCAAAAGTGTGTGGCCACTGCTTTCCGCGAACCCAATGCCTCTCGTGGACGCAAATGGCCATTGGCATGATGAATCCTCAACATGGAAACGGGACCTGGTTGTATGGCTAGCCAATATTCGCCACTGATGGCATCCACCATGGATGATTTACTGCAACTCCTCTGAACACTGGTCATTTGGATGGCAACAGGGGGAAGGCCATTAACAAAATCACTTGAAAACGGTCAAAATTGTTTTCTTGACATTTTTTGATTTACAAATACTGGTATGCTTCTACATTATCAACCTTTTTCTTCCACTACCAAATATCAACTTTTAGCAACCATTAACCGGTCAGTATGAGACAGCGCTGTATCCATGACTTTTTGGCAGATTGTATCCCACAACCAGGTTTGGCCGTGCCCATTTCCGTTCTGTACCCACTACTTTTTTGCGCGCCCGTATGCACGACTATTTTGCGCATTCGTACGACTATTTGGCAACGTCCCGCGTGCCTTGTATATACAATGTTCAAAAACTTCCCGTGTCCCCTTTATATACAATGCCCAGGAGCTTGACGTGTCCCGTGTATATACAGTGCCGAATATTTCCCGTGTCGGTATACAATGCCCCGGAGCTTCCCGGGTCCCCTGTATATAGGGAGCCCAGGAGCTTCGCCGGACACTTGGCGACGAACCGTTGAATTTTCAGCGGCATCAAACAAGAAGTAACTGCAGGCACAATGTACGATACCAATGGTTTGAACTCTCCCGGCAAACGTGGCCACCCTGAGCCACCCGCAGCTGCCTCCCCTTGCCAGCAGGAGAGCGCCCAGGACGGAGTCATCGTCGCTATCTTCGACGGGATGCAACTGCATGGCAGCTCACAGGCGAAAAGCGGTTGTTTTTTTCCTGGCAGATTTTGGGGAGAACAAATTCCGCGCGTCGGCGCGCATCTGTTGCTTCGGGCATGTGGTTGCAGGTATAGCGTCCCGGAGGGAAACCAAAAACCATTGCAGGACAGTGTGCACCATGCAAAGTGTGTTCATTGCGGGGTTTTTGCGCGCTGCATTAAGAGTTGCGTGTCCCCTCCTCCAATTCATGGTTCTAAGGCCCAACCCAGTGGCACTCAGACATAGACCGTTGCAAGGGTCAATCCGATCAATGCTGTCCAAAATATTGAGTGTCCAAAGCAGTCCAGGTTAATCGTCCCTATACCGCAATAAACACACCCATCTGCACCCAACTATTCATAGTTCATCCCGGTTCTTCAACATTGCCCACGGGTACCATCACAAGAATTGCTGGTTCATCCAATCCAATGTGAACAGCCAGGGTACCAAAATTTGGACCCACGATCATATGGGTAAATTGCCAATTACTAGTCCAACTGTTGGAATATTCTACCCATTTAGTCCCCCCCTGGTTGGCGTGGTCCCCGGTGCACCTTGGCCATGTCTTGAATCGCCGGGGCGCTTCGTCCACTTTGTCCTCGGCCGTCTCCACGAAGGTCTTCTGGATTGTCATCCTGGCAGCGTTTCTTTTGGCCACGGAGGTGGCCCGGTGGCCTGCGAAACAGATAAAAATGGAAACGGTAAAAATGGAAACTAGTTGGCTACTACTGACCCGCTTAGCCATATATAGTTGGTATATTCCCTACTCTGGTGATTATTACTACCAGAAATTAATCTATATATACCCTGTGATATAGTCGCTGGTTACAATGAACAATTGACATTGGTAATAGCCATCCATCCATCACAATAATTACTTGCCAACTAAGACCCTATCAGTTAGCGACATTACTACTTAACGGTTTTCGTGAACAAATTAACATCAATAATACCATGGGTGACATTATACCCTTTTACAAACACCACAGTATTATGAACCAGGTAGCCACATATAGTGGGTATATGACCTATTCCTGTTGGCTATTACTACCAATAGTTACTTCATCCCTTATTTCCCTAGTGACCAACTAACATTCATGTAGTGGTTGCCAGCAATCTAATCGATTCCAACTAGCATTCCCTAGAGACCCAGGTCGCCACAACCATCCCTGTCGCTGATCAGAGCTCTCCCGGTTGGCGCGGTCCCCGGCGCACCTCGGCCATGTGGCCCGTCGAGGTTTGTCCTCCTCCTCGACCTCCCTGACCTCCGCGAAAGTCTTTTTGACACTCACCTGGAAGCCTGCATGCGGGACCATGATGATGGTGGGTACGGCCAGCTGTTGATTGAAAGATCACCAACAGTCATACACTTGTATCTAGTAGACATTGAGATTAATTGTAGGTTGTAATAACTATCATACACTTGCCTTTATCCACCGAACATCAATCAAGCATCGCTGGTTCCTGCAGAAATATCCTGCCCCTCCAGCCTCACCAAAAAAGACTCACCAATCCACGTGAGTATTGAAACAAATTCTCTGCTTTGCTGGATAAATTTGCTGGTAGTACCAGCACCTTGCGCGACGAAGATGGAAGCAGAGGACCTGCTAGATTGTTCGCTGTAGAGAAAACTAGAATCAAATAACTCAGGCTCATGCCGGAAGCAATCTCAATGGAGAAAACGCCTGGCTTGAAGGCTGTTCAAGCTGACAGATTGGGCCCCCGTACCCCGCAATCATGGTTCCTTGAAACAAACCATCTAAAATTCTTTTTGCCGACCAGCACACCTCCACCACTCTTCCTTCTCCAATACGCGCTCTCCGAAAAATGCTGCCAAAAACTCCTGCAAACACATTGCGTGGTCAGTAGCTCAACCATAAAACGAAATAAAAAGCAGGCACGAACCCGAACGCAAAACACAAAGAACTGTTTCGAGGAAACTTTTCAAGGACGAGGGACCGAGCAATGTTTGCGGGAAAAAATCGTTACGGTAAGGTGTTTTTCTGGAGGCGCGCAGAAACATCCCGCAGAGGAAAGGCACGCAGAAACATCATCTATTGCAGCACCTAAAAGTCCGCCTCCGCGGCCTAACAAAAACATACAAACACTACAAGGGGAAACCCATATCAGATGGAGAGCTACAACAAAACACCTGCGTCAACATTCCCGCACGTCTCGAGACAATGACCTGGCTAACAAGAAGATATTCAATATTACGACAACAGCAACGCAAATGTCAAGCGAACAAGGAACCAGTCCTCAGAAACCCAATGTCAGGGGGAACGTTTCACGGGAGGAAAGGTCGCGCCTCCACGGTCTTCCTGACTTGGACGCGCAACGTCCAATCCCTGCAACAGTGGCACATGAAGTCAAGAACGGTTCATTCTTCTTGTATCTGCACGCATAATGGTGTCTTTGTTGGATTCTGACTTCTCCAGTGACGAATCACTCCACCCGTCACCGCCGCGGCGATTGGGTAGAGAAACCCGTCCTGGACCCTTGATCTGAAACCCATATGTATCACAAGTATAATTGATATAAGGGTACTATTGCCTGCGTGTTCTGTGATCTGTCCACAAAAACATTGACGACCCAACTTGCAACCATATACTTCTGACACCGAAGACAGGCAAACATGTATAATTAAGTTCTTTGTGCCTAAGAATGTGCGTATGGAAACATCACACCACACACCTATACTAGCACCGGAATGTTCCCTATGTGTTTCTTGGGCGACAGCGACATAAAAGTCTCAGCCGCGATAAATTTATGCTTTGCAGCTTGCCTCATGATGCTGAATCTCATTTTTCCTGGGCATTGAAGGGACACGGGAAGCTCCTTGGCAGTGAATAAATACAAGGGAGACGGGAAGCTCCTGGACACGGGAACTATATATATTGGGCATTGTATATACAAGGGAAACGGGAACCTCCTGGGCATTGTATATACCGGGGACATGGGAAGCTCCTGGGCATTGTACATACAGGGGACACGGGGCACTGTATATACAAGGGACACGGGAAGCTCGGGCACTGTAGAGAAACAGGGGACATGGGAAGCTCCTCGACGCTGTATAAAGGGGGACGGGAAGGTCCTGGGCATTGCATATACAGGGGACGCGGGAAGCTCCTGGGCACTGTATATACAAAGAACACGGGAAACTCCTGGGCACTGTATACACAGGGGAAAGGGTAATCGTAACTATTATTTCAGAAATAGTCGCGAGTAGTACTTTCTTTCTTAGTCGTAGGTACGAAAAATTAGTCGTGGGTTTAGCCCATCCTATTTTCAACCATTCACTGTTAACCAACTGGTATGCTTATCCAACTGATATAGCACCAACTGGTATGCTTATCCATCATTAACCATTATCGCCCAACTTGTTTTAATCTACTTCAGGTTGGTGCTCTATCACGCCATATCAGGCATCACCAGAGTGCCGTCCTCAGCCTGGTCTTGCCAACCTTCCGCGGAGGGGCCCAAGGTGAAACCATGCGCGGCGTGAACATCCACTGGTGATACATGGTAGTCATCGTAGTTAAAGTTGATCTGTTCAGTGAATAGCCCAGTAGCGATCAACAATACATGGTAGGCATAACTACTCTGTTTAGTGAACAACTTGCCCGGTAAAACCTTTGGTAGTCATCAACCCATTCAAAAACAAAGGATGTTCGATTCGTCACCATCACCATGGTCGATTAGCCCGGCTTGGTGGCCCGTAATGAATCAATGCCAGTGTGGTACCAACCAATGCATGAGGCACCTGCATAGATAGTACCAGTGGTGACACTGTCCTCCTCGTGCATGGTCGTGTTGTCAACACCCTATGGCAGAAAAAACGCTAATATCACTTGCTATTTGAATAATTCCCTTTCAAACATTCAGAGGGCAGTGTTTCACCCATGTCGGTAGCCCTGATTCAGGGTCACACACACACAAAAAAATATACCGTCCTAGTTATCTCGATCCAACCATTTTGTCCCTTACTTACGGGCTGTTTTTCTTTGCTATAGGTGAAGGCCAAGACCCATTGCCCATGTTTGTTGCTTGCCACTTTTGGCACTTGCATCACCTTGTTTGAACTAATTACTTCATAACCTTGGCTTCCCGCCGAAGTCGTCGCACAAGCATCCCTCATGTCGTGGAGATGATCAGGTGGTAGAACTGGTTGATGAGTTGATGAGAAAATCTGCCGGGAACCCGTTGCAACATGGCTGTAGGTCAATATTAATCAACCAACTAATGGGGGATTTCCACCAACAATAATAGGGAAAACAATGGTTAATGATAGGGGAACCAGGGGTACAGGGTTTTGACAAATATCCATATGTGTAAATTACCAGTTGCAGAGTTTTCCTGTCTTTCCTCGCTTCGATTCAATCGATTATCATGAACCAGCAGTGCCATGGTTAATCATTGTCAACTATCATGAAACCACCATCATCAACGATCATTCATCAAGCATGTAGATCAGCATCCGTCATTATCAACTATCATCAAGCTGTTCTAGAATCTACATGGCTATGGGTCAAAACCTTAGTCCCCTTGGTTCCCCAATCATTCATCATTGTTTTCCCTATACTTTGGTTGCTTACTATCCCCCATTATTGGATGGTTAAAGCCTTGACCCACAGCCACGTGAGTCACATTGACTTGTCAGAAGCTTCCGCAAGCTCGGCGACGGTTGCCTGGCAGCTTCTCCCGAACGAGCTCACACCACCTGGCGCGACACAGCGAGCGCCCCCTTGTCGTTGAAGCTTCGGGTGGCGAACGTGAATCAGGGTTGGTTGGTGGTTTCAACCTATGGTTAACTAGTGGTCAATAATGGTTAATAGTGGCTCATAAATTAGTTATATATGGTTTATATTGATCACTACTGGTTGGTGGTTTCAACCATGGTAAATTGGTGGTTAATATCATGATCAATAGTGGCAAATAGTGGTTATAATTTCTAATAGTGAGCATTACTACTGGTTGGTGGTTGAACCACCCCGTCATGAAAAATATGCGCAAGTCAACCAACCATTTGTTGATACTTACTAAGGAAATAACAAATGTTTGAAAACACCAACCAAATTATATATATATACGCACCCAGAATGAATCAACAAATTGTGACATGGTTTATGAAGTGATGAAACGGGCAAACTGATAAATGGTAGTTGTAAACATCATCAGTCAATGCTGAATGCAAAATGTTTCTAAACTGTAATTAATGGCTTACTGATTACATTCATGGAATGGTTGACTATGAACAATTATCAGATATGTTGAATTCCTAACCAGCAATGATTCAGGATTGACAAGCAGAAATCAGCCTTTGCTGTCAGCCATGGCAGAACCTCCATGGCTGCTAGTTTTGTTGGTGATTCAACATGTTTGCGTTTGCGGGACACACGATGTTGACTTGTTTCATCTTCTTGGCGATGACTGCTTCAAGGTGGCCAGCAAATCTAAAAAAAGGATCCTGAACTCTGTGATTATATATCATTGAAAAACAACAAAGAACCCTGAGGGATATCACAAACAAGGACACCCCAACAACGCTGGGTATGGATTGGCAATGACGACAAAAAACCACAGCATAAAATTACTAGGAATCAATCTGTGCGATTGCCTTGTAGATCTTGATAGCATAGAATAGCAACACTAAGCAGCTATATTGCTTGAGAGGATGATTCCCATGCAAGACCTCGAGAATCATCCACTTCCTTCAAGGGAGACGATTTGATTCACCAACTTGCCCAACTTGCAAAGCTACTGTTGCTTGGTCCAGCATACATCAACCGGACTCCCATCATCGACTCAAGTCACCAAGCGAGGGTGATGGTGTTCATCGACTATACCAACAAACTTCACCTTCATCAGGCTTTGTCTCTATGCTTCGCGCCCTGAGGGCAGCAGCTCTGGGCTGACCATACCCTTGTTAAATCCGTCATCATTGCTAATAATGGATTTTGAGTGATAGATACTGTAATAGACACATCAAGTAATACTGTTTCAGGAAAAACGATGATGGTAAATCAACAATCACAATATATCACAATATAAAAAATAGAGAAGAGCAAAGAATACCAAAGATATCGATTCTGATCCCCTAGTGTTCAATAGGTTTACCAACAAAACCATGCAAAATAAAACATATATATATATTGTTTTCCAGGAAACTATAATGGTGAATTCCAGTGGACCGATCCCCTCAACGCGTTGACACCAAGGTCGAACCAGTGAGTGTCTCCTGCCAGTGCCTATTTCAACCAGCAGCGGCTGCAATTTTCAACATGCAAGAACATCATAGTTCGTTGGAGACTGTATAAACAATCAATGGTTCTGCGTTGCCCAAGAATCACTAATCATTTACAAGAATCATCAACAATCATCGATAATCATCAACAACAATCATCGATAATCATCAATAGTCAGCAACAATCATCAACAACAATCATCATATGGGTATGGGTCAACATTCACCATCAATATCAAGCAACTATCATAGGGAAAACAATGGTTAATGATGGAAACCAGGGGTACAGGGTTTTGACCCATAGCCAAATGACCTTTGTTTTCTTTGGTTCTATTTGCTATCCTTAGTGATACAGTATCCCCTGTGATTGTTTTTGACTAAGGGTGAACTGACCCATAGCCATATGCATCAAAGGATAACCATTTGACCAACCAAACCAGGCTTCCATGGTGCTGTTGCTTCGTCAATCACCAGGCTCCTGTGGCGCACGCGCATGCCCTGCCCCACCTTTCCCGAGAGGGACACCCTGCGGGTTCCTTTTCGGAAAGGACATCCACCTCAACGGCCCAGCTGAAGCACCAGGATTGTGCGTAGTGAAACGCTTGGCTAAACCACTGGTGGTTTGTTCAAATGGTTTAATGGTCATAAATATCAACCTCTAATGGTTTGTTCAAATGGTTTAATAGTTATAAATTATGAATATCAGTTATCATAATGATTCATTTCATATTAAACAATGGTTTAACTGATAGTGAACAATGGTTTAACCGATATTGTGAAACAAATTATCAGTATGCTGATCAGCATGATGTAACAATAATGGCATTTCATACTGGTAATTTTAATGTTCTTAATGGTAGTTAACTTCCATTGTTAGTTTTTTGTGGTAGTTGCTTGCAATGTCAATAATGGTAGTTCATAAAGGTAGTTATCTTGGATCAATCATTCCTGGATTAATCACTAAACATTGTAAAATGGCTATCATGAATGGTCTAATATTCTCATGAAAAATATTGACCATAGTAAATGGCTGGCTAAAATGGCTGCCATGAATCTGGCTGGTGACTATCCCTACAACAATAATAATCATAATCGTCATTTATCATGAATCAAAAATAATCATCATTCTCAATCACTATTCATGATCAAAAGTCAAAGATTCACCAACTAAGCGATAAACCAGTACATAACCACTAGTTGATTCCTGATCATCATCTACCATCATAAACTGTCACCTAACCGTCGACTAACCAGTAGTTGTCCATCATCGACCATCACTTGAGCATCAACTTCACCATCGTTAATCCCACGGTTACCATCACCAATCATCATGTTGGTTTTCAATGTTTCTATTCCTGCCAATTATTCACCACTATTCACAATCATCAACTACCATGGCCCCATCATTTCACCACCATGGCTCCATCATCCCAGCATTTCACCCTGATTTCACCATCATCAACCACGCTTGCCCCATCATTTAGCTGTGGGTCAGTTCACCCTTAGTCCCCCTGGTTCCCCATCATTCACCAGGCTGTTTTCCCATGTTTTCCCTATGAATTTGTTGCTGATTGTTGCTGACTAACCCCCATGAAAGTTGCTTGGTGAACTCCTTGACCCAACTCGCCATGGCTCACCATCGCTCGGGTCTCCCAACGAAGCACGGCCACGAGACCTCCGAGACCTCGCCGTCTGCCCAGGCGCTGCCCAACTCGGTGAGCCAGCCGGGGAGCGGTAGCGGGGTGAATGGTGGGCAGTGGATGGTAATCAATTGCAATCTATTACCAAAATATCTAATATTTACCATTCAAAAATAAATGGTAAGATTTACCATTTTTTTATCGTAATTACCAAAATGATTATGATTAATTAATGGTATTTGATTATGATGGAAATATAACGAAGGTATCATGATTATATAATGATGTCTATTTGAGGGTTACTTGATGGTAATTGGTGGTAATGATGGCATTCGAACGTGGGCTTACAACTGATGGCAATTGATGATGATAACCATTAATCTACGCCAAGGAAGCTGCCAACGCCGAACACAATGACATGAAAAACATTTTCTGGACCGTATGCGTGGCCATGGTTCTGGTAAACATGGCATCACTGCGACTTCCGCCTGTCGAAAAGCTGCTCCACAAGTGGCAACCTTGAAATCAATGTGATAAATTCAAGGTGCCTTCTATGACATGAGATAGTTCAGAAACAGTATATAGCGAAGGCTGGTTGATGGATCACAACTGGTTGGTGGCTTTCATCCCTTTGAATATTAGTCAACCAACCATTTGTGAATACTAGGGACAAAGATGTTCACCACCAGCCAAATAATACTGGTATATATATATATATATATAATGGGAATTATGGATAATGTTGCTTCAGGGCGTGGCAGCGCCATGATGACAGTGCTGGCACGCTGGAGGATGCGAGGCCCGTGGCCCGCGAAAGGTTGAGACTCGACAAGGGCAGCAGCGAGGTGTCACTGATTGGTTCACCAATGGCTGGTTATAATGGTTAATAATAGGGGATAACAACAAGCAACTATAGGGGATGTACAACAGCTATTTATGGCGAGCTGGGTCAAGCAGTTAACCAACTGGTTATTGTGGACAGTTCCTGGTTCTCCAGCTCTCCAAGATCTAGCGGAAGGTATGAGCTGCGACACGAACCGTGGAACCAGCTGGATTGTCCTCATGGCTTTGTTTCGAAGGCATATCCGAATCGAACATGATCAGTAAACAAACCTGAGCCATGATCAAAGTGATGAGCTGCAGTTGCAACAGGTATAGGCATGTTTCATGATGTCCGACCATGGTTTATCATGTGTGATGAGACCAATATAGACCAATGGCTCACCGTTGACATCCAGCGTGCCCTCCCTCACACCCTGGGTGACCCTGCCAAGCCAGACAAGCTGAACAAGCCATTGCCAGATGCTGCCTGGTGCCACGCTGTGGAGAAGGAGTGCGGACCCCTGGGGATTGCTGCAATAGGATGGTAAGCTTTCTTGGGGATCCAGCTGCAATGTTGGCTGACCCCTGGGGATGTGAAAGAAATGAGCTGCAAAGATTTTTAAGATTCGCAGAGGACAGTGCTTAGCGGCTTGGTGTACCATATATGAATCCACAAGTAATGGGCATCCCATCTCCATCACAAAAAAAAATCTGAGCACAGTTGTGAGTGTGCCAGAGATGTCATGGAAAGTGCTCTCTCACCATGACATTTTCATACATTTTCCAGGATTTCCCACGGGTGATTTCACCACCACCAACGACCCAGCAACCTCCAACTGTCGTCCCGGGACCCAATGCCAGGTTGCTCTCCCTGGGCTTCCCAGCGCTGGGGTCCATGAACATCAGATCCAGTAGGGCCTGGTGCCACAACCATCCACGGTGGTTGGTTGTTTGCAAAGTTGCTCCGAAAAAATCCACCGAAGCATTGAAACCGAATGAACGCAAATGTATCTATACTGTATATGAAATGTTTGTACATATAGACAGGCACAAACAAACATTTTCACAACGAACATAGACATTTTTTGTTTCTGTCTCCATTTATGCGGTGATTTCCCCATCATTGATCTGTCTTAATGACCTCGGAATTCCCGCATGGGCAACCGCGGAGCTAGCAACTCAGTTCAGATTTTTTACCACCTCTTTGCTATCTTTGCTGCTAAGCCAAAACTTGACATGTTGCAGGTGTTCATGTTGGCCCAAGTAACTCAGCAAGAGATTTCAATCGTTCCTTGTTCCTCTTCAGCTCTTCAAATGACAACTGATTGACTATATATATATATATTGAAATCTATATATATATATATATTGAAATCAACACATCAACAAAAAAATGAAACTAACTGTTTCGTAAAGTACTTCGCCTAACGAGTTCCTGTATCCAGAGAATATCAACATGTTCGTCAGTATCATATGATGTATCGTCACTTATTCCATCATTGCATTGGTCTCTCCAAAATTTCATATTCCGTACCGTCCATACTGCTTTAATTATCGCTTACGTGGCAATATTCGAGATCATCAAACAGAACCACTTAAACTCATGAATACATTGAAAAACATATGTAAATCAATAAACAAACAAAATCAAATATCATCATATATTGAACAAATAGATTCAAACACATATTTGCATCATTGACCGGTTGTGGTTGAACCACCCCTATGAAAAATATGCTTGTCAACCAATCATTTGTCAACAATTAGTAGGGAAACAAAACATGTTTAAAACCACCAACTATAGTAGTTGTTTAACCAATATTGTTGGTCATTATCCCCTATAATTCACCACTATTGATGGGTTGTAACCCCTATAAAACCAACAATCAAACCACCAACCAGTTGATTTGGTACTTTAGCCACCATTCCTTCTTCAACCCACGTGCCCGCGCCTGGGGTACCTGTCGTCGTGCACAAGCAGTCGAGTCTGCAACGCCAGAAGCAGCGTCTGGGCCGCGCAGCACCGGAAGCACCTGGCAGAACAATGGGCCTGGTGGAATGGTGAGTTTCAACAATTGTATCTCAATTAGTGTAACAAATAGCTTGAAACAATGTAACAAATAGTGTAACAAATAGTTTCAATAGCTTGAACAATGTAACAATGAGTTTCAACAATGGCTACCGAACAATAGAAGCACAATTAGTATCTCATTGGACTAATGGCTCAGAATCATTTGACCACAGTATTTTATCCATGGGGCTACTGAACAAGTGAAGCTGGTTGGGGGTTGAGCCACCACTATGAAACATGTCAGTCGACCATCGGTAAATGACGACTAGAGATTGGTTGATATTATAAGGCAACCATTGCCTACCGAACAAGAAGGGTTTAAGCAACCATCCAACATAGCAACAAAAGCAAACCATAGGTAAACATGATATTGTAAACATAAGCAACCATGATATGCAACATAGGGTTTGCTCTAGTAGGGATTGAAGCAACCAACCACCAACTAACCATTGACTACCCATCAATTCACCATGGCTGGGTGGTGGTTGAAACAACCCTATGAAACATATGCTTGTCAACCAACCATTGGGTCGTAATCAATTGCATTTGAGAAAATAACACATGTTGAAACCCACCAACCAGTAGCAGGGATCGAAGCAACCATCGCATTTAGGAATAACCAACCCACCTGGCAATACAATCAAGCCTTCGTATGGGGTAGGTGTTAACACCATTGCAACCCGCTGTAGCCAACCAGCCATACCCATTGGTGAAATTTCTATGCTGGTCTAAGTATTTTCCCCGATGATTTGTTCTGAAACTGTTTTTTCAAGCGGCTTGTCGTTATCACAGTTGTTTCTTTTTAATGATGACTATTTACAGTCAATGGTTTTGGCCTTTGCTATTGATTGGTTTTGCTGCATATAGACGACGAAGGTTCAGCTGTGGTGGAGAGCGGCTTGCTCTTGTCGGCCTTTTCCTCCATTTTCTTCTTGTATTCCTCAGCGAATTTGATTCTATCTTGGGAACCCATGTTGTGCCAAAGGTCTGCTGGGATGTCTGGTGGTCTGGAGGATGCTCGCTTTCGAACCAAACGAGTGCTGTCCCATACCATGTTCTCAGGGATGAGTTCACCGGTTGGTGTACGCCGTTCTTCTGGCAGTTCAACAGCTTCAAGCTGCTCGATGAGAGCATCAACACCAGGGTCATCAGGTGGCAGAATGCCCTTTCTCTCGGGATCGCTTTCGCCATAGACTACGACTGGCTGCGTAAGAAAAGTAGGCATTCAATAAACACTAACTAGTGGTACCAATGGCAATAACCAACAGTTAGGATTTGACAAACAACTTGTACTGTAGGGGCAAAAACAAACAGGAGTCATTCATCATGAGGTTAAAAGATAGCAGAACCACGCAACCAGGCAAGCAAGCAACCAGCCAGCACTGCTACAAGAGAACATAACCCATATTAAGCAGTATCAAGCACCGAAACCACCAAGAGTTTCATTTCATGATAGGTGCTGGGTCGGTAGCCCCCCATAAGCAGCACCGGTCACTTCCCAACTCCAACGGCCTGCCCCAAGAGTCTTTACTGTCACTGAAAACACAATAAAGAAACAGTAAAACAGTAAGGAGACAGTTGTTGTCTGTACCAAGTTTGAAGCCACCTGCACTGAAAATTGAGAAACTTGGTATCAAACTCATGTTCAATCGTGGTCGTGCGGTGACCGTTGATATATTCTGCACCAGTGGGGGGCGTACAGTTCTTTGCCCTTTCGCCATCTGCACGAGCCCTTTCGGCTTGGAAACAAGCTTCAACAACTGGGGTTTGGCTTCACACGTACTTTGGGACATGTGCTTTCGCAACTCCACAATGGTCTTGGCCTTCACAAGAGCTAAGTGCCTAGACCAGTTATCCATGAGCTCTGCGGTTGCTTTGGGCGTGAACTTGACCTGTGCTTTATCTTCTCCTATGTAAACAATTCGTCCAAAACGTGGGCGGCGGACTGGGCGTTGGATCAATCAGTATCGCAGAGTTGTGTAGTTACATCAAACGAGGGCACCATTGATTGAGCATTGATTGACCATCATCAACCCTTCTTGATCATCAGTATCCACATGTATCCACCATCAATATCAGAATTGTTAAATGAAAGCGACTCACGTAGCTCCAGATTCCACAGTCCAAATCCTTGGATTTTGCATCCAACACAACCCTTGTGGGACCCTTTTCTACCCAAAGAGAAAGGTGTGTCATTACATCGTGATACCCGCCAGCTGTTCAAACAGGACAGCATAAATGTGAACGTCGTCATCTTTCCCATGTAGACCATGGCTATGGACAAACCCTATGTAGTGTCGCTCGCTAGTATATCCCAATTGTTGATGAACATCTTTGATTCTTAGCCTTGTTAATCTTGAACTAAACATTCATCATCGATGAACATGAAACAATTAATTTTCATCAACCATTGTCAAACCTTCAGCAACCATGGCAGATCAACCACTGTTAACCACCATTGATGAACCATCACTAATCATGATTCAATCTAATTGATCTTGTTCATCACTATCCGCCATTGATCAACCACGAAACATGAACCAATTGACATGATTCACCATCAACTTACCTAACAATCGAGAACCCTAAATTCAACATCAGATTACCATTCACTAATCGTCAATTACCCACCAATGCGCAATCAATAAACCATCAATGCACCTGACAATTCATTGACCACCAAGTAACCCTGAACTAATCACTAAACCATTATAAATTATTACTGACCATCAATTAACCTTTAAAACCGTCATCATTAGTCGTTAACCATTCACTAACCGTCATTAGGCCTGAAAACATGATTCACCACTGGAACCATCAAACACACCACACGTGACACCCAAAACCATTGGCGGTCAGCCACCCTGGTGACGATGAAGTCAGGGGTCAGCCTCGGTACTGCAGTTCCCTTTGGAAAATGGGAATGGCAAGCTGCGTCAAGGCCCCAACCAATGGTAACAAACTGGTGAATTAACATTTGTTAATGGTTGATAATGCATGATCATTAGGTATCATGACTAAGATCAAGAAAAAACTAGTCCATAACTACGGAATTCAGATGTATATGTTTGATACTTTATTACAATAACTATGACATTTGATCAACAACAAGAATAAGGGATATACCGTATTACCGGCTATATCTTGTAAATGTGAAACAAGTGGCATCCCAACAAAAACCGGTTTGATCATGTTTGGGGTGCGAGCAGCCTACGTACACGGTTTTGACACTGAACCACACAAGGTTTGCAATGGTAAATGAAGTCTCAGAGCCTTTGGATCTTTGGTTCATGGTTTATTGATTAACCATGGTGAATCACTGAAGCAACAATTGGCCAAACATGGGTAAAAACACAGTAAATGTCAAATGACACATGGCAAAAAAAAAAGGTTTAACCAGGAACGGCCGATAAGAATTCATAAAGTTTACAAATCTTTGATGTTGAATCCATGGTCAATAGGTTGAAACATTTTGGCATGCCAATGCATAAATCCATAATTGCTGTTGCTACTTCATTGTCACACCTTTGCTGGTTGCGTGATAGCGGCAAATAACATCTCATCAGTCACCGCTTAATGTGTCTTCTGATTGCAGAATGTTACTGATCATAACACTGCCACAGTCCTTTGTGCCCCTGCCATGGCTGGCTAAACTCCAAGTGTTGAGCTGGTTCTGTCCTTGTCATCTTCAACCTTCAAATATAGTATTGTAGTTATCTTGTGACCTGTCAGCTGCCAAGGCACGCAAGCACGCGTGGAAGAAGGAATCGTAACAGGAAATCTAGGGAGGTCTCTTTAGCCCCGAGAAGACATTCACCCCAGCGCGGCAAGGCAATGAATTGAGCACGTGGTGGTTTCTCAAGCCATCCTAAGCCCCCAGCTTTAGGGCTGGTTGTGGCTATCAATGTTTCGTAAGCATTCAAAACACGGATGACAGCTGAAGTCCCCATGGGTCTCCCATGGTTTCATCAGCTCATTGCCTGCGAATGTAACATCACATGCGGCGGCGCTCTTACCAGCCGCAGCTGCATCTGCCGTCAACTGCATAGGTCGTTAATCAACCTGAATTAGCAACTATGAAACAATAATCATTTATCATCAATCAACCGTTAATCAGGCATTATGAGCCTGGCTGTTCACACCAATACCCGCCATTGATCAACCGTCTTTTATGTTTTTGGTAGCCGCCGTGAGAGTGGATTGGCTGAAAAGGGGCGGCCTTGCGTTTCAGAGCAGCTCGCTTTTCAGTGCTGCAGGGACGGCTCTCGGCACGGAAAACGCGTTCAGGGAAGGGTTGTCTACCGTAGAGCTGGGAAATTGCAGGATGGGAGCACCGCTGGGTCATTGGTTGGCAGTTGGCATCATGGACAAGGCTATTCTTCATGGGGCGACATCCGAGTCAGACACCAGAGTCGGTCACTAAGGCGGATCCGGACGATCCCAATCGCTGGTTGTGTGGCGTGGATCGCTAAACCCTTCGGGAAAGTTGGTTGCTGATTCCTGGTGACTGGTTAGGACGACTGGTCGCTGAGTCGGAGTTTTCTCTTTGATTAACACATGGGTGCTAGCTAATGTTGATTCTCAACTACAGTCAATCAGCTGGTTGTCAACTATGATTGACCCAGGTCAATTGACCAACTGATTATCAACCATAATGGTGAAGTTGAATGGCAAACGCTCATGGTTGATTGCTGGTCCAAAGTCGTGAATCAGGCGGTTAATGGATGGCTGACATGGCTAATAATTGATAATCATGATGACTGACGATGGTTGATGATGGATAATCATGGTCAATGATTGTAAATAGATGGTTCATCATTGTAAACTATGGTTGGTCACGAATGGCTAGTGATGATTCGCAATGTCAACTAATCGTGAAAAAGCATGGTGAATACGGCCATTTGTTGATTCAGATTTGTTCTTTGAGGACATTGTTATTGTTTGCAATGATGGCTGATGGTTGATGATGCCAATACATTCATCGAGTTGCTCGTTGTTCGGGTAAAAGCTGAAACTTCGAGGTTTCTACAGAACCTGATTGTAGCAGGAGCTAGCTGGAGTGCTCACAACTGCACAGGTTTGCACTGGTTCGATCCAGCAGTGTGAACTCCCCAATGCCCAGCTGATGCATATGTGTAATGAATTCAAATCATCCTCATCCGGTTTGGGGAAAAGCTGTAGTAGCTGGTGTTTAATACCATTCACATCATATGTTGTGATATACCACGACCAATACAATACCCGTCGTTGATAACAATAACAATGTTCTTGCACGTTCTTTCAACTCTGGTCTTTGAGAATTCCTGCCCAAGATTCATGTGCTCGAAAATTGAAGGCAATCTGTGCACATCGTCCTTCAGTGGGAGCAAACAGCATTACACCTCCAAATTAGATGGTGCCCTACCAATAAAGATAATAAAGGAACACCAACACTTCATGGAAAACTTGTTGGTAATTAAGCCATCCAAAAAACTTGTTGGTCATCCTCATGCCAAGCATGGTGGAGGCGCTGTAAATATGGTGGAAGTTATCCCGTTTCAAGCCACCGTCAAGATGTCCTATACAAGGCTGTTTCGGTCATTCTAAGGATGCTTGCTATATCAGCCAGTTGGATGACTGACTAGACAATTCGCATGCTGAATCTTGTGTACGTCTTTGGGTATGTCGATTATCTTCTCCGGATCATGTATGGCAGTGAGTCAAAACCCTTAGTCCCCGTGTTCCCCTATCATTCACTATTGTTTTTCCTGTTGTTGCTGGTTATTATCCCCCGCTTTTTGGTTGGTTACTATTGACCCAACTCGTCATATCCTGATACCGCACGTAGTTTGTCACCACAATCACCCAAAGTCATTGGAAGCGCAGGCGCAGATTGGCGTTTCCCCACCACTGGCTTCCACAACATCGATCCGATTTCCCTTCCACGTCACGAGTATTTCAGCCCACCGCGAAAAATACATCTCTTCTTTTTTTGGTATGCATTGTTCACAGATATGTTCTTCATGTATTTCATGAACCAAAATGCTGATATCTGTTTCTGTCCACGTGTCTCATCAGTTCATGTATCAATCCGCTATCTAATCACGTACAATGGTACAACTGCGGTGGTCATCACATCAACTGGCCACCAGCTGCAATTTTCCACAACGGAGATTCTTGTGACCCCAAACATTGTAGCAAATGGTGATGATTGTAGAGGTGAATATCGATGTCAACATGATGATTGACCCCACTCTGCTTAATTGATATGAATGTCAATTTAAAATCCCGATCAAATTATTGGCGACTCTGGTTGGTTTTCCAATACTTTCAAATGAGAAACATCTTCTTGGAGACCAAACTTGAACAGAATAGGTTCCTTTCTTGAGTCGTTCACCTGCTCGCATAGCTATTCCACCAGGTAAGTATACGATATAGATCACTGGTTGATTTGGTGATGAAATCGCTTGATTTTGTCAAAATCATGCTTTAGTGTACCACAAATGAGTGATTGGTTCAGTGTACTCACCATCGTGGCTTGCCTTTCCATTTTTCCCTTGGTGAATATGTGGCTTTGAACTCCGCAAATCATCGATTGATATCCAAATGGTTGACGTGGGCGATTCACCCCATAACTGGTTATTTCATCTTACTCCCGCACAATTTACCCGGTTTATTATTGGTGATTCTTGGCGGTTGCCTGTTGTTCACACACACAAACACATGTACCATAACTTTGCTTATTAGATCTAATTTACCATCACAAACCAACAGTTACCCCCCCGTGATGGACGTTGGTGATGACCGGTTCTCCCTCATATATGCACCACTGCAATCGCCCATTGTAGGTGAGTCTGCGATGCTGAAAACTATTATGATACAACGCCCTTCGTTTTTGATTACAACTCTCTAGGTGAACATCATCAGCCTTGGTGATTCTCAGTTGTTATCACTGCAAGAAGGGTCACTTATCTGATAGCCCAATTCACCATTTGGATCCATTGGCCATTCATTATCAATAATCACCTAATCACAAACGATTGCTCTTAATCATCAATAAGTAGTAAGGATGACAAACTGTCGCCAATAATCATCACGGAACCAATCCTAACCACCACCCCTGTCTCACCATTGCAGAACCATCAAGCATAATTAACCAATAGTCACCTGTATATATCTGGTTGGTGGTTTCAATTCCCTATGAGAATATCAGTCAACCAACCACTTGTCAACAATTACTCGGGAGAATATCAAACACAATTTGGAACCACCAAGCAGGTTAGTATTCCACAAACAATCATGCAACCACTATAATCCAGCACAAAAAAACCTATGGTCACCACATATGGTTGGCATATCGCCCTATTTTTGTTGCATATTGTTGCTCACTATCCCCTATTATCCAGCCATTTACCACCATTTGGCTATGGGTCAAAACCCCTTACCCCTGGTTTCCCCATCATTGAACTCTGTTTTCCCTATGAAATTGTTGGTGAACTTCTCCGCCATCAGTTGGTTCACTGACATTGACTCATAGCCTAATATCAGCGTATGTTAGCCATAGTTGGCATATCCCCCTGGTGTTGTTGCTTATTATCCCCTATCATCCAGCCATTTACCATCATATCATCATCCACCCCCCATCTTTTCACCACCTTCGCAGCTTAACCCAGAGCGCCCCGATGCTCGCTCCGTTGCTCACGACGGGACCCCCGACCAGCTGTTCGGCGCGCTTCCGCAGAAGTCCAGGTTCATGAGCCTTTTGCGGCGAGTTTCCCCGGTGAGGGAACTCATGCAAATGTGGTGATGATGATTAGAGATGACTCGTGATGGTTGGTGATGATTAGAGATGACTAGTGATTAATGTGGTTAATGATGATTAGAGATGACTCGTGATGGTTGGTGATGGTTAATGAGGAAACTCATGCGAATATGGCGACTTGGGTCAATATGAATCAGCCAATAAGGGGGGATGATAAGCAACAAAACTATAGGGAAAAGCATGGTTAATGATAGGGGAACCTGATGGTTGATGATGGTTAGTGATGGTTAATTAATGATGGTTAGTGATGGTTAATTAATTATGGTTAATGATGGTTAATGAGCGCCTAACAATGATGGTGGTTTAATGGTAATGTCACGATTACATGATGGTTGAGTGATGGTTGGGTGATGGTTGGGTCATGGTTGGATGATGGTTAATACGAATCATAAAAAAAAGCTCTCACAAACAACACTTCCAACGGCAAAGTGGTCATGGGTCACTCGATGGATAATTGATGGTCAATTCATGGTTATTGAGTGCATGATGACCATTTTTTGGTTGTAATGGATGATTGAAATGGTAAACACTGTCGTCATAATGCTCATTCGAACCAATAAGAACAAAAACATTGGCTAATAGTGGTAAACACTTGGTTGTAAGCTCCAGG
This sequence comes from Symbiodinium kawagutii, assembly GCA_009767595.1. Lineage (NCBI taxonomy): Eukaryota > Dinophyceae > Suessiales > Symbiodiniaceae > Symbiodinium > Symbiodinium kawagutii. The sequence continues at coordinate 86,404 of VSDK01014300.1, read as the reverse complement.
TGGAAAAAAGCCAAACCAGGTTCTAGCCCACATCTCAAAGAGGAAACCAACTGAACTGCTAGTACTAACCATCATGAACCAAGCATCAAAGCTATCAACAATCTTTCCCTGATACTTGCAGTAACCGCCATAAGAGTCATGACTCAGATTTTTGATAGCTTTGATACTTGCTAAGATTCATCTGCAGTAATGAAAGATATCCATCTGCTAAGTATTCATCGCAGTAACCGCCGCCCTTGGTGGGTCCACTCTGCTTACGTGTGCTTACTGCGAACTCCCCGAGGGTGCTGGCGAGCTCCGCCTAGACCTTATCCCCCTCAAGTGTTTGTACTAACCACCCGATAAGCTGTGACTAACCAACGAATGACCAACGTGAATCATCATCCACCAGTAAGATAATCATTAGTAACAACGCAGGTAACCATCACCATTGGCAATTTGTCCTGCTTGAATTGCAAGTTTTGATCAATGATAGTTTCAAACGATTGAAAATCATTACAGAAATCATCATTCACCACTACAAAACTCACTGATTATTCACCATTACAAGGCACTAAGTCACCAGGAAGCCTTCTGCCCATCATTGCAAGCCGCGGAGCTGATACATCACGAGGTCCTGATGGCAAGCTGCAGCATATCGCTGGACATCAGTTGCTTCAGCTCGTTTGTTCTTGGAAAAGGCATAATGAATACAGTAGTCATATGGTCCATAGTGAAAAATGATGATGAATATGATTCATAATAGTGAATATCATAATGAATATAATAATGAATATCATAAGGAATATCATAATGAATACTGTAATGATCGTGATGACGGACACTGTAATTTAAAGTACGATCATGGCGATTATCAAAATGATCATAGTGTATACTGAAATATGAATACAGTACTGATGATGGTATCATCATGATAGTCTTAGTAATAATCATATGAATCATATGGTTCATGATAATCAGTAAAGCCAGGAGTTCATAAGCTTGGAACAATCCAGCTGGAACCACCAGCGCATCCAACCATGGTTACTGTAGCTGACTAGGACACCAACAAGCATTAGCCACTAGCAACTGTTGATGGCTGATCACGGCTGATACTCTTTGCTAATTGTTAATGGACATTTATAGTGATAATCATAGATGTTGTGTGAGTCTGCTAACATGTTATTGTTCATTGCTAATTACTGGTTGACGACGAAGTTAATGTAGCTTTGTGTTTTCATCAGCAATTCACAAAAATGATCAGCCAACCTTATTCAGTGTCGAGAGCAAACCTCGGGTCATCAAGGGAACCAAGGAATGATTGCTTTTCTTTTGTGTATGTAAGACAAAAGCCCCTGGTGGGGAAAAAACACCCTAGGCTGTTTTGATACCTCAATACTGGTTGAAAAGCAATCAAAACCGGCTACAGGTTGGCTGCCGAGATTCTGAGTGCAAAATGATGTCCTTTTCATAAAAGATCATGTGTATGTGTATGATATCAGTAGTTTTGCATATACGTTTAAACATGTATGGATGTCCACAGGTGTCTTGTTGTGCGGAACTATTTGCAACTGTGTGCCCTTTTGCATGGTCGAAGCTTTGCATCAGCCGTTTCACAAGTTGACTGATTGCCGAGAATTCCCAATGTATACCACCAGAGTAGGGACGGGCTTGCAAAGACATTAATGGTGAATGATGCTTTAGACATGTGACATGGTCTTAGCAAAGGGATCCCAGTATAAACATTATAGAACCAATTTACATGGATTCGATACCCATGCACCGATGATCGATTTCATCCTACTTGAACGAACCGTCGTTGTGTTGGTAGATTGGGCAAAAGGCCCAGCAAATGCGTTCTTGAATGGCAAGTGGAATTCAATCTCGCAATAGAATGATGATAGTGATAGTGATAGTGATATTACTTGGTGAATAGAATGATGATTCAATTTCACAATAGAATGATGATATCAAACTGTTTCGGCTCAGGTTCAGTGCATAAAGGTGACTTTGGGAGACCGGAGGATTATCACTGCTCCAACAAATTTAGACCATCTCCCATTTTTTGTTTCGGAGGGTTGATAATTTGCTACGAACTGTTGACCATTCATAGTTATCAATCATGAAACACCACCCATCAGTACCATCGCCCAAATCACTGAGATTAGTTGATAAGCTATTCATAACTATCACTGGACTGTCAACCGGCATCCGAGTTCTCACCAAGGGTGGCCTGCTGCCCATAGCGGTAGAGAAACCTCGTTTTTTTTGCGGCACGCAAAGGGGGAAAACAGTGGCCATGAGCCATTCTTGAGCTGTGGCATTTCTACAGCGTGATGTTTCACCCTGATTCGCCAGCATTCAGCATTCTTAATGAATGCATACTATAGGCATTTATGTCCATTTGTCATTGTCGATCTATCTATCTATCTATCTATCTATCTATCTATCTATCTATCTAGTTCACTTGCGGTTTCATGGTGCTTTATGCGTTTCTGACGTAGCATCCTTGCTCATTTCTCCCGCAAACATACATGGCACAGTTGTGGACTGGTCCCGTTCTTTCCCAGTCAATTGACTCAGCAAAGAGCAACAGAGTGGATAAAGCCGCCGTTCATAGCTACCTGGTTGGTTTTGAGATGAAAATCTCTCAGCTTTTGTTGATGAAAGATCACAATACTGCAGATCATGCCATTCAGCTTACGTGATTGGCTCAGATCTGTGGAAAAAAACGAACACACGACGCGACTGATCATTGATTGTTTCGATTTTTCGGATTTACATTGGTTCACTTCCCTTGAAAAGTGCAGTTGGCTTGTGGATATGGATACTGCCAATGTCTCCGGAGACATGGCCTGGTGGTGCACAATCGCCCACTGACCTTTATCACCACTAAACCACTCAACAACCCAATCAACCAACCGCTCAACCAACTCAATCAACTCACCAACCCACCAACTCACCAACTCACCAACTCACCAACTCACCAACCAACTCAATCAACTCACCAACCCACCAACTCACCAACTCACCAACTCACCAACTCGCCAACCAACCAACCAACCAACCAACCAACCCACCCACCCACCCACCAACCCACCATCACCACCATCAACCAACCGTTCAACCGCTTAACCGCTCCACCAACCACCATCACTTCACCTCCACACCGGGCGTCCCACTGAGCGAATTTCGCAGAGGCCATGTCCCACAAGCGAAGCACCTGCAGGGCTCGTCACCGGAACCGGGAGGTCAGCAGCCATTGGTTGGCTGACAACGGACATGGCCCGTTAAGATCCGTTAAGATGGTTGATAAGAATGGTGGTGAATGATGATTGATGACGTTGCTTAATGATGGTTAACAAGCTGGTTGGCTAACAATGGTGGTCCTGATGTTTAATGACATCAGTTTTTGATGGTTAATCACAACCTGCTTGACTACCATTGCTTGACCAGAAAGGTTCCTCAAACTGATGGTTAATGATGGTTGATGAGCTAGCTTACTGATATTGAATTAATAGTACTAGGCTAGGCTGGTGAACTTATTGTTTGTGGCGGGCTGATGATGGTTGATTGATTTGCGATGGCTGATCAATGGAGGTTGACGACAATTCCCTCTTTGAACCGTCAAACAATTGATGAGTATTGAAGCTTAACCAACTCAATAGCGATTAAACGCGTTGGCTAATTCATGGGCAATTTTTGCATGAACAACCCATTGATGGTCAGTAATTTGCATCATCATATTTGCATGCTCATTGACCCTTGGTTGATAGCCCATCACTAGCCATACGTGACCACCTCTGACCATGAACCATTCTGACGAGTATTGACCATGATATCAACCATGACATTAGCCATGATATCAACCATGATATTCACCATGATATTAACCAACGTGGTCATCATTGCCCAACTCGAACCATTAACAATTCTGACCTCTATTGACCATCGTCAGCCATTATCAACCATGATATTAACCACAATTCTAACCATGACATTAACCATAATATTAACCATGAAATTCACCACGATATTAACCATGATATTCACCATGAAATTCACCACGATATTAACCATGATATCAACCATAATTCTTACCATGATGTTAACCATTGGGAAATGATAACCATCATGGTTAACATCATGATGCTAACCCAATGGTTAACCGTGATGATCCCCACGATCCAACCGTGAACCAAACACCATTGGCAGATGCTGATGCCTCGTGGCGCCGGAAGCCATGCCACAACGTGGCCTCCCGGAGCTGTCAACGGACGGCAGCCAAGGAACCGTTGAGAAGCCGAACACGTTTGGGTTGTCAGCGGTCTATGCCTATGGGTCAAGCTCTTAACCAACCAATATTGGTGGATAATAAGCACTAATAATAGGGAAAACAGCCTGGTTAATGATGGGGAACCAGGGGTACGGGGTTTTGACCCACAGCCATATGTTCGGCGTAAATAAGCCATAATATCTTCGATAAGCGTTGATAAGGCTTCTTGATTATGGTTTATTTCACAGTTTTTGCTGGTGATTTTCTAAATCATAATGGATTATGATAAACATAACATGACACAATGGTTGTGAAACCTTTTTTGGGGGGTTGATTGCTGGTTAATCATTAGTTGATACTGCCAATATGTTGCTAAATTATGGTTTAAAATGATGGTTCATGATGGTTCAATGATGGACAACTATCTAATGATTAATCGTGTTTGTCATGGTCAATGATGATTTGTGGCGGTTGCTGACCAACAATAGTTAATGAGAATGATGACGTTTAAGAAGTGATAATGATGGTTCAGAGTGCTTAATAATTCAACATGGTTGATAGTTGCAATGATGATAATGGATACTTGAAGCCTTCAACATCCTTCAACCGTGCTCAATGGATTCGCTTAGGATACATGTAATTCTGATGCTTTTGGTTTTTGGAGGAACCACGCTTACTTCACCGCGGGAAAGGACACTGCAATAAAGAGAACCATAACATGAATGACATTCACAATAATGTGGACAATAATACTGACAAAACCACCGGAATCACGAGGACAAACATAACTGGTGAAACGCCACCACAGCTGTTGGGTTACCACCTTGGCTGAGGCAGCTTGCCGGCATGCAAAGAGGCAATTTCCCGACACGCAAAAACGGGTCTGTGTAGAACGGTCCCTCATTTTTTAACGTGTTGGATTCGTTGGGTACGTGTTGATGATCAGAACTCCGTTATGTTTCGACAGCTAGCACAAACATTGGCATTCAGACGGTTGTTCAACAGCCAATCAGCTAATAGCCACTGGTAGATATATCTCCATGAAAAAACAAATCATTGAAACATCGTCGGCCAATATGTCTGGATCATGAACAACCCAGGCGGAGCACGGTGCCTGTGATCGTCGTTGCACATGCACTTACTAATCTCGGGCTGGATGACAGGCCCGCAAGAATTCCACTGGTTTCTCAGCATGCAATGCTGGTTGATTGGTAACCATGGCCAGCCATTGCCTGGGTGATAGGTGGTTGCTCCGTTCAAAAAATATGCACAAGTCAAGTGGCTATGGGTCAAAACCCTGTACCTATGGTTCCCTAATCATTAACCATTGGTTTCCCTATAGAATGGTTGGTCATTATAAGCCATTATTGGTTGGTTAATATTGACCCATAGCCAAGTAGAAACCATCCTTCCCGACACCAAAATCCATGCATTCCATACCGGGGAACGAGTCCAGGAAGGCCTCAGCCTGCACGATGAGGTCCATCAAATCCTGGTGCGGCACTGTGGATGAGTTCCACCTTGGCTGGTCTTGTTGAGTTTGCTCGCCTTTTCTTGTCCAATCATGACAATGGTATGAATATTGGTCAATGATTATCAATGATTATCATTCATTTGATTGTTGTTACATGAAAAACCATGGTATGAATGTTGGTCAATGACTGTCATTCATTTGATTTTGCATTTTTGCGAGATGGATAATAATGGCGATATATGGTGATATTGATAATGGTAGTGAACAATGGTAATGAATAGTGGTAATGAATAATCATGATTTTATAATGCTGATCATATTCATAATGGTAATGAACAATAATGGATGATAATGATGGATTCTTGATAATGATTGATGGCTAGTCATAGTTAGTCATGGTGATGGTGATCGACTGATGACGCTTATAGTCACAGTGATTGCAAATATTTTTTTCACGCATTCGCGAACATTCAGGTTCATTTAGGTTGACGCCAGTGTTCATTATTGCCACTTATGAGCAAAACTATCAATAAGGCGGGTTGGATCTGGTTGTTGGGTGATTCAGAAACAGCTGCGCTGCAGTGCAGGTAGTCACACACGGCAGTAATATGCAGAATTCCTAACGCCCGAATGGATAGCTCGCCTCCTGGCCCGCCCTGTGAATCAACACATCAACCAGCCATCCAAAATATTGATGTGTTGGTTGATGTGTCGGTTGGCTGGTTCGTTGGTGGGTTGGTTGTTTGGTTGGTTGGTTGTTTGGTTGGTTGGTTGGTGGGTTGGTTGGTGGGTTGGTTGGTTTGGTTGGTTGGTGGGTTGGTCGGTTGGTTGGTTGTTTGGTTGGTTCATTCGAAAACTTGAAACTAATATCAACCATGTGCCAGCTACTGGTCGTTTCTACCAAGGAAACAGGAAACCACCAAAACCTTCCGCACCTTCGGGAAATGCCCTTGAAAAACATGAGTGTTTAACGCTTAAGAACGGTACCAGCAACTCAGGAAATGCTGGCACCAAGAATTTCCCCTGCAAGTCGACTAGTATGGCTATTGAAAATCAAACTTTCCGTTACGGAGACAGGACCCCGCAAGGAAACGGTCCTTTTCCAACATCACCCCGGGTCCACCCGCCTCGGGATCACAGAGATCCATCATGAAGGAATTCACCAGTTGGATCACCACATCCCTGAGCTGCCAACGAAAACGCTGGGACTTTTTTTTGTGGGTTGCTACCAGGTAATGAAGCATTTCCACCAGCACTTGTATGTGATTCAATGGTGTAAAAAAGTGGCGGACCCAGTAACAAAGCAGGTGAAGCAACAGGGGGCAAGTTCTTGCCACTTAGATTGACTGCTAGATTGCTCAATTGACCACTCATCGTTGTCAACCAGGATAACGAATGAACAGCAGTCACCAACCCGCAATCGTTAACCTGAGTACCCATGACTTCTGAAAACACCATCTTTCTGTTTTCACTCACTGTTGGTTGCGTCGCTTGCTGCAGTTGCTAAGAACGAAATAAATCGATCTATGCTGGTCATCAACCACCAACTCTACTTGAACCATGAATCGCTGTTACCCACTGTTACTCTACCAATTGCTGTATTGGTGAATTAATGGTAATCAAAAATGATGATGACATCCTGTTTGTATCGATGATGATGATGATGATGATGATGATGATGACGATGATGACGATGATGATGATTGATGATAAGTCATCATGGTTTAACAATTGGTAAACGATTAATCGCCATACTCATGAGTAATGAACTATGAATGACCACATTGTTTAACCATTCAAATGACAATCTGTTAATGATTACTGGGGGAGACAAAATGTTTGAAAACACCAACCAGCCATTGTTTAACCATTCAAATGACCATTGTTTGACCATGCAAATAACAATTAATAACCATTAGTAACCATCAATGAGCCCTTAATAACCAGTGGTTAACAACTAATTTAACCATTGTTTAACCATTCAAATGTCAATTTTTCAACCATTCAAATGACCATGTTTTTGAACCACTAATGAACCATTAAATTGGTTAGAACAATGATCATTAATGGTCATTGTTACAACAATGGTTCATCAGTGGTTAGACAATAACCATTGGTTATAACAATGTTCACAACCTTCGTTGTTCGACAATTAACGAACCATTAATCACCATCAGCAACCATCAATGAACCATTAATTCAACCATTGTTTAACCATTCAAATGACAATTTAATAAGCAGAAGCAACCATCAGTGAACCATTAATGACTATTGGTTAACCACTAATTTATGCATAAGCAACCATCCATTCATGAACCATTGGTTCCTGGTCAATCGAATCCACCGCCGCTAAATCCCAGCCAGTCACGGCGACGGCGCGTCCGCGATGGCATCCCGAAGGCCTCAAGACGAGCAAGTGCAAGGATGGGACAGGTGCTATCAATAGGGTGGTTTGAAAAGGTGGTTATATGGGAATTTGGTGGTTAATGATAGCGGATATACCAACTATAGGGGATTTGAATGGTTAGTCTAGGTGGTTTTACCAGGGATTTTATGAGAATTTGGTGGTTTCAAAGGGAATTGTGAATGGTTAATATAGAGATTTCACCAACTATGTAGAGAATTTCATTTTTTTAGGTGGTTTTAAAATAACTAGGATTTCATGTTAATTTGGTGGTCAGTGATTGGTTTTAAAAGGTTACTGATAGAGGAATTAATACCATCCAACAATAGAAATTTGGTGGTGAATGATAGGGGGTATACCGGTTTTAAAAGGGATTTCATGAACATTTGGTGGTTCCATGGTTAATATGATTTTACCAACTGTATAGGGAATCTCATTTTTTAGGTGGCTTTAAAATCAATAGGATGTCACGGGAATGTGGTCAATGATAGGGGATGTACCAACTATATGGATTATTTACTAGGTTCTCGGGGGGATGTTAATGGTTTGTATAGGGGACTTAACGGCATCCAACAATGGTTCTGTATGGTTTGTGGTTGTCAATAATATCTAATAATCGGGGACTATCACCAACAAACTTATGGTTAAACAACAGGTTGCATGGTGGTCTATCCCTATGATGGTTTTGCAAAAAGATTTTGATGGTTCATAATGCCGGATGTGCCAACTATATGGATTTACTACTAAGTTTCGAAAGGAATTCTAATGGTTAGTATAAGGGAGTTTTTTACCATCCAACCATGGTTAACTATGTTAAATAGTAGTTCCGAATAGCTAATAATCGGGGACAATCACCAACAAACTTAGGTTAAACAACAGGTTACATGGTGGTCTATCCGTATTATGATGGTTTTACAAGGGATTACAATGCTTCATAATGAAGATATACCAACTATATGGATTAGATTACCAGGTTTTATAGGGGATTCCAATGGATAAGAATAGGGATTAATAGGGCATAATCACCAACAAACTTGTGGGGAAACAACTAAACAACAGGTCACATGATGGTTTCCTCAAATAGGGGACCTCAAGCTAAGGCTATGGTGGTTTGGTTCATTGCCATGAATGGTTGCTACATGTTTATATCATACCATCATATTTTGAGAAACCACAACATGGATGGTATCATACTATCATTGTAATATTGAAAATCTATGGATAGCATAATGTGATACTATCCATGGATTACAATACAAATAATCACTATGAATGTGGTAAGAACACGTGATATTCTTTCAAGGATGAACAGTAGTAACACTCCACTTCATATGACTATATGGGGTAATAGAGAGTAATGGATAGTATCACACCATTGACTGTAATGCTATCGATTATTTATAGTCAACACATGTCAATCATGAAGTTGGTCAATGACTGCTATCAATATTATCAATCATCCAATATACCGCTTGGTTGGAACACCGGCAGTAGCTCCAAGTTTAGCTTTGAAGGAATTTGTGGATACCACCATGCAGCAATACTATCCATCAATCTTCATCATCGTTGCATTTTTAATGCAAAAGAATCCGATGAATTGACCATGTTTGATATGGAAATTCCAAGCTTGAAGGATCATCCCTCCTCCACGACGTCAACAAGTCAACATACTCATCTCCATGTGCGATCAATGGTCAATCCTTCACTTGTTAGCACCTGAAATCGAAGAAGTGCACCCATAGCTATGTGCGCCCGGTGGATATTCCCTGGGCTGAAGGGCCTAGTCAATCCTTCATAGACACTCCAATTCCTGCGTTACTCGAACTAGCCTTCTGATCATTTAACCTGTGCGAGGGATTGCCGACGCACTATGATGTCTAATCCAATGGCATAAAACACGCCTCCAACCATGATGAAAGGACCAAATCCAGGTGAACAACCCCTAACTCCGATGCCTACCAGTGGTGAATGATGTCAACAAGCAGCAAGGATCAGCAACCATCTTGCAACCACGATGCGACCAACAAAGATCACCAGCAACTGACAGTCCTCAGAGCCCCAAGTGCGGGGGGGCCAGCCATGGCACGCGCCTTGCAGGATTCCAAAGGCCAAATCCACCAGCACGTGGCGAGGATGTGGATGGGCATCGGGTTCCGAGGACCTTACAGGGCTTCACGGCAGCGAGGGACGTACCTGCACCGTGCGGTTGTTTATGGGGGCTGGTCACGTATGAGATCGTATGAGTATATGTATATGAATGTCTATCACCCAACTGAGTAGTGGAAATAGGTTTAGACACGTTCTTTTCCCGTGTTCTGGCAATCAACCATCTGCATCCATGTGCCCTGTCAGGGCTAACGATGATTCTGACAACATTTGACAGCCACGCTGACGTGCCAACCCACAACCATCAACAAAATAGAAAGTAGCCAGCCGCCAACGACATTCGGCATAGGTTGGTCAAGGCTCTGTTGTTGCGACGGTTTCTCGCTGCAGTGTATGCCCACAAACAGATCATATACAAATGCATGCTGGGTATTTGTAGACATCATGATATCATGCTGTGTAGTCGCATTCCCAAACGCCAAACTCCGAATCAACAAACTGTTTGTCCTTGGGTGATGCCCCGAGACCTTGCAGTGAAAACATAGACATCTTGGCCTCACAGACCTTTCCAACCATTCCGGGGACCACCGTAGACCCCACCGCGATCCCCGCGGAATGTGTAATCATACCTTGCTGGGCTCTTTACCAAGCACTCTGCCGGGTGTTTGCATCATCTCTGTGCGGGGTGGGATTTGTGCACCGCACTCTGCAAGGCAGCACAGCCAGCTTGCAGCCACACGGTTTGCCACCAAAACAGCCTCCACAACAACCATGGTTTTTAAGGGACCATCAAATTATGAACCATGACTATCATAAACCATAATCATAGAAAATCATCCACAATATTCCGCAATCATAAACCATTACAAGCCACCACTTCAGCATGGCTCAACAACTGCATCCCGCTTCCGGTTCCAACCTGCTGTACGCGCTCGACGCTTGACCGAGGCACATTGCTATGAGCACGTCCCAAAGGCGGCGCAAGGGCAGGGAGAGGAGGACCTGAGAGGAGGCAACAAGGAACACTGGAAAAATGATGGTTAGTTGTTGGCTAACCATCAATTGATGGCCTTTCCATTTTCTTGCTTAATGAGCCAGCTAACCAACAAGTTGGCTAATTGTTGGCTAATGAGCCGGCAATGGTGGTTAAGTGATGCTGAATTGATGGTTGGTGGTGAAATTGATGGTTACTTAGTGGCCAAATTGATGGTTAGTTCATGCTTTCTATGGTTTATTGATGGTTAATTGACTGCTTTTATATGGTTAATTGGTGGTCAAATTGGATCACCAATATTGACCATTGATGGGATAATGGTTAATCATGGGCCAACTCATTCTTCATAATCAACAGTAATAGGACAAAACCAAGAACAACCAACAAAAGTAGGAACACTGGCAAAACATGATAGATTGATGGTTACTTTGATGCTGGTTAACAACGCTGCTGGAGCAAAGTTTCATCTCCCATAGTTTTGGACCCACTTAATCCTCCATTTCGGATCTGCCACTGTCAATACAATCTTTGGTCTCACCTCAGGGGCTGGGCTGGCGTCCCTTGAACAATGGCGCCTTCCATCTGACGGTTGTCTGCCAGGTCGCGACTCGGTGCGGCATCTGCCGAGAATTGTCGGAACAGCCCTGCGGGACCTGCGCTCTGGTCGATATCCAAAACCTACGCCTCGTCAAAATTGCATCTCATCAATGCGCCAAAGGGCTCGGCCAGCTGTCCCCTCTTGGCAGGTGGAACTCTACCCAGTTCGGCTCCGTCCCTCAGGTCCTGCCATTCAACTAATTCCATCCTTTCAATGGTCCTGGCGCCCCGTATTTGGTGCTTCTTGGTATTGAGGAAGCCTTGAACAGTGCACCCAAACGAAATTAGCAGCGCAGCTTCTTGTCGGCAAAGAGTGAGCGTGTTCCCCTCATGCGTTACAAAAAGCTCCAGTTAATCCTCTGAAGGGCTCCCGCTGTCCCGTTCACCATGCTCCTCCAGCAAGATTCAAGGACAGCTTCTTTCTCAGAAATCTGGTGTCGGAAATCTCGACATTTTTTCTAGGCCAGGGCCAGGGCAGTACAAAAAATGCCAAGAGGAATCAGTTTCAAGGATGCACTAAGGCATACGCCTTCAAAGTTTCAAGCTTTTGATCAATATTGCGGATCTCCTATACCCTGAAATGATCAACCTCAGCAGGGTTTGTATCCTGATACTGCTCAAACTGTTGGGTGGCTCAAAGGTCGCGGCTGAAAACAATAAAGGCTGGTGAATGGGGCTAACCATCAAACATGGATAACACAACCCTATATCCTTTGAGGGTCACCTTTGTAATTTTGTATGTGTGGTGTGCGCGTGTACAAAGGATCCCTTGGCTACTACCAGGCAATCACCCATTTGCGGGTTGCAACATGGAAACACAATGTAAAAATGTTTGAAGACCCCAACCAGAAGTGACTGTAAGGCTGCCAACCCCACCATTTGATGTCAATTCTGTTCTGCTGCTGTACACTGCAGAAACAGGATAAGACAACCCGATGGGGTGATCTGCTGGACAAGGAAACAAAGCAAAAGCAGCTCCAAACCCAGCAAGGATGTTTGTAAAGTAATAGTAGAAGTACCATCAGCTTTAAGTAGAGTACCAAACAACCACACATGCAAATATGGAACAACACAAGAAATGGATAGAAATGGACCAAACAAATCAAAGTTGCTCTTACATTTGCTTCCTAGCCTGAACACTGAACCACTCTTCACTATGATGTACATGAGATTCTCAAGGAACATCAAGAATTGGACCATCATAGCAGCTCCGAAGGTAAGTCTACCCCCAAAGCAGCTGGTCATCACGACTCGAAGGTGGTAAACCGACCAGCATGGCGCGCTACACCCAGTCATCCACCACCAGTTGGTGTCAAGGCACGCCAGCGAAAAGCCGTTGGAAATGCGGCCAGAACAGCGCACCCACCGGAATCCTCGGAGGTGTCCAGGTAGCTGCTTGCTCCGTGGCTACCAGTTGTGGTGACCGCAACTTCCGTGGTAACAACTTCCAATCTGTGAAGAATTTGCTGGGCCTCCTGCAGCCTCCCCCGTCGTTTCTAGAGCATTATGGATCTCCAATGGCTTTTCGTGAAAGAGTCCGCCATTTTTTTGTTGACCAATTCATGTTTGATAAACAGTTGAGTGAATTGGTAATGACAAATACAATGCCATAGACCAACAGTAGCCATGTTCTTATTAGTCACTTAGTTCAATGCGAACAACTGATATTCGGGAGCTCATGCAAACCTATCAGCTGATAGTCCGCCAAAGATTAACATGACATGAACCTCTGTTTGCAGCATGTGGTTAGGGGTGTAAAACCAGTACATTGGAATAGTCTCAATCGTGGGACGGTCATCGTCAAGGCAAGGCCAAAAAAGGGGTATCCTTGCCCGCATGTTGGCTGATTCTTGGTGATGATTATGTCCTTTGAGCTTGCATGATCAAGGGCATTCATTTAAGTGCCAAAATTAAAACTATCATTAACCATCATCATCATCATCATCATCATCATCATCATCATCATCATCATCATCCTTGTCACCATCCTTGTCATCATCCTTGTCGTCGTCAATCACCACTATATTCCCTATTGCTCCTTATCATCCCTATGTTTAACCAGCGTGCGAACCAGCATAAACCAGCATCTTCACCACCAATCCATGCCTGACCCGCTGCCCAGTGACCCTAAAGCTGCCAAACGCGCGCGGAGCGTCGGCCTCAGGCCAAGAATTCCCTCTTGCTTAAGCAGGGGTTATGTTGGCTGATAGGCAGGAACATATTATGGCTGATTATAGTGGATAGTTAGGCAGGGTTTATGGTGGATTGAATGTGATTGATATCCAACAATAGTGGTAGCTGGTGATAAGCTGGTTGAATCTGGTTGATAAGCTGGTTGATAAGTTGGTTCATTAGTGGATATATAACCTTAGTGGTTGATGAGCTGGTGAATTCGTGGTTGATATAATAGTGGTTGGTGATACGCTTAAGCATGGTGAATTCATGGTTAGTACAATGGTGGCTGACAAGCGGATAAGCTGCGCCTCGTTTGCTAATACAGCACCTATCATTCACCATTGAGATATTTATGCAAAATGGCTGCAATATGTTTTGGCTATAATTATGATCATGTATGACCTATCATTCACCATTTAAGATACATATGATTATGTAGCACAATGATAGTTTGCAAAATGGCTGGTTAAGCTGTGAATAGCTTCTTAACAAACCATTACGTACAACGATTCTGTTTGCTGTACTACAAACCATGATTGCCAAATACCACCCACTACTTCTTAGCCATGCTTGCTATTTGTTATGCCTATCAATGCTGGTGATCATCGAATCCTTAACCATGTTCACCAGCTTCTTCGTTAATATGATGAAGACAAATTGACAACAGTGTTCCTTTTGTCAACGAATCACTTCACTGGTCACCACTCATCACTCACAAATCATTGACCAACTAATCAACGTTGTTGGACAAATCATATGATATCATATGCACCAGCTTCTTAGCCGCCTTTTTGACACGTCTTCATTGTTACTTACCACCATGCATCGCCAATGACCAGCTTCTTAGCGCCAAGAAGCTCATGCACCGCCAAAGCACAGTCCAGCAACAGGGCGTCCTGTGGCAATGGTAGCGCTTGTGTACTGTTCAAGAGATGGTGAATGTCGTTGTTAACAGAGTCAATACAGTTGTTGGGTAATGTCACATAGGTTTGTACTTCATGTTGTGGTCAAGATAGTCAATATAGTAGTTGGTACATGATTCATGTAGTTGGTGAGTTCATTGTGGTACTATACTCAATTGTTTGGTTACTTACGGTATGCTTATGGTTGGTAGTGGTTAGTATTGGTGGTAATGGTAATCATGGTTCATGGATGCATGAGGTTTCCTTGGTTGGTACTATTTCAGTGATGGTTCATGCATGTTTGGCTCTTGGGGTTAATCTTGTCTATACCGGTTCACTAAAGATAGTTGCTGGTTTGAAATGATTTGCAAATGATAATGTGTTTTATCATGTGTGATTAAGGATAACAGTTCTCAATGTTAAGCGACCGTTGAGAATACGGTCCGGTGGCTAAACATGTTTTTGATGATGCATAATTACCTGTCAAAACCTGATAACACTGCGTAATCCCCTAAATATCCACCAACCTTTTTCATGTCATCCCTCATTAATACGGAAGCAAACACCAGCTATGGGGATACTTTGCTGGAAGAAAAACACAATAGAACTCAATCCACACTCAATGATTGCCAGTGTTGCTTCCTCTCCAATTTAATCTATACATCTGAACCACCACGAATTCTTAAGGCTAAACAAACTATATATATATATATCAGCTGCTGGGGTGATGGTGACATATGTTGACGTGTTCATCAATAATTCAACGAGATACCTATCAAACCTGGCAGCGATGTGGTGTGAACCATGAAACTGTGAATCAACTGTCATTATGTACTGTACATGAATGTGCCTCTATCATTGACCACTAAGCGACCACATGGATTAGTACTTTGAACGCCGCTAGTCATGTAGCTCTGTTCGTCAACCACGTACAGAAACATGGTTTCGCAAACAAAAGAATTTATCATGCTCAATGTTCGTCCAGCAACGATGATGAGACAGTACAATTTAACTACCAACTTTACTGTCAACCAAAAATATTCTGCAGGAATCGTCAACCATTCTTAATCACCAGTATTAATCAATATCAACTATCATTGACCACTTTGAAGCCAACCATCACACAGAAGTGATGCCTTGCCACAAATGGTTCACTAATGATCTACTGAAGATGACATCTATCAGTTGGTACATCTACTCAAAGACCGAGCTCGATCCATAAACGCCCTATATGGTCATGGGTCAAAACCCTGTACCCTTGGTTCCCCCATCACTAACCGTTGTCTTCCCTATGAAATGGTTGGTCAACTTAACCCCCATGAAATTGGTTGGTTAAAGCTTTGACCTTACTTGCCATTTTGGATGGTAAATCACAACCTATCTATGTTTCAACTGCTGGTGATTTATTACGTTTTTTGGATCCATTTTTTCAACATCCTTAACATTCCTCAACCACTAGGGTGAACCGTTCAAACAAAAACATAGACCAAGTGTTCGTACTGAATATTTCTTGTAAATCATGGTTATTGTAATGACAGTTGCCAGTGTCTACCATCAACATCCATCAAACACTGACCAGCCAGTTACTGAAACCACTGAAAAAACACTACAGTAATTACACTGTGTGTTTGTCGTTTGTTCAACCATTAGAATTAATTATCTTCTCTGATCATTTCATCAGTGTCAACTCCTAAACTGTATCCACATCTGCCACTGAAACATGATCAAACATCAGCATCGCATCATGCTTAAAACATAGTTTCCACTTGTGCGCAAAGCGTTTCAGCGAAGTGTTGAATAACAACAATCGTTGGTAACAAATGATTATCAACCACTATCAACCGTTGTTATGATGCTTCTCATAGTGATACTTATCAGTTGCTAATTTATTGTTGGCAATAATCATCCATGATACCAAGTGGCTATCAAGATTGTTTGTAATCATGATGAATCGACTTATTATAAAATATTCAAAAAAGTGAAACCAACCTAGTGTTATTAAACAGTCTTGCTGAATACACAACCAACAATATGGGTTTCAGCATCTGTGTTGGTATTCATTACATTTCATTACTCATCATTATTGCATATGGATACATATGTGCGACAGTCAAAACATGGTATTGATGCTATGGTCATCACTTCCACAGGTATCGTTCCTCAAGGTCCCCTGTCGCTCCACACAGTGTTTGTTCATTTTTTGCATGTTTAGCTTAAAGTTCGTTGCCATAACTTACATTTAAAAAGGGGAGATCGTGGGTGGAGCCCTCATAGCTTTACATTCCTGATTACTGTAGCATAGGTAATTCATATGTTTCCATGTGATACTACCATGACATATAATATTCAATGACTGACTATCGTGACTGATACTAGTAGTCAGTTCATATGGTAGTAATATATGCCAATGATACTATATCCATGATACTTGGCTGTAGGTCAAAACCCTGCACCCCTGGTTCCTAATCATTAACCATTATTTTCCCTATAATCTGGTTGGTTATTATCCCCTATTGTTGCTGGTTAATATTGACCCATGGCCACTTCCATGTCAGTTCAACATGACTGACTATCGTGATTAACCACGGTAGTCGTTGCTCGCCACGCCTCAGCAGGACCTTGCAAGACCGCAGAGTTCCCCTGGTCGCGGTGGACCACCAAACCTTGGTGGCGGCCAGTGCTAACGACGTTGGGGGATGGTTGCTGATGGTTGCTGATGGTTGCTGATAGTTGCTGATGGTTGCTGATGGTTGTTGAGGCTGATTAAGTAGTCAATGATGATAATGGTTTCTGATGATTGCTGGTGTGGTATTGACAATGATGCTACGAATGATTGGAACAAATCATCATGGTTTCGGTGCTTGTTGATGGTTGTTCAGGCTTATGACCGATTATTGTTGGCAACTCATGGCTCTTGAGTTTCTTGAATAATGATGATTGATGGCTATTAGTGGTTCTTGATGTCTATTCATGATGATTGATGATTATCGCTTGCATTTGATGTTTATGAATGATGATCGATGGTTCTTAATGGTTCTCGATGTTCGTCAATGATGATGGATGGATGGTTGTTGACGTTTCTTGATGCTCATTGCTGATGATGGATGGTTGTTGATGGCACTTGATGTTCCTTAATTAACCAAGAAATTGTTGATGGTTCTTGATGGTTCTTGATGGTTCTTGATGATTCTTGATGGTTCTGGATGTTCATTAATGATGATTGATGGATATGATATGGGTGTTAGTTTTTGGTGGTTGTCAATCAGCTAGTACAAAGGGTCATTGATGGTTGATGGGAAGTAGTGATTGCTGATTATGAACAATGAAAATTGGTGGCCATGGATTGAACCATCATTCTCAATCATCAATCAGTAAACATCAAGAAACTAGACTCACATTAATCTTGCCCATCGTTATTATGAAATAGTCATCATTGTCAATGTTTAGATGGGCAATACCCATGGTGCCGGTACCATATGCTGATAGCATAGAACCGTAGACAAAATGAAACTCATTGCGGCTGCATCGGATTGGGATACTCTTGTTGGTGAATTGTTGCTCTTGATGAAATTGCAAAAAAATGTGTACTTGTTGGTGTATGGTTTCTATATATGCCTACATACGCACATAAACCCATATGTGCAGGCATAAGCATGAATAGGTTCAAAAGCGCCATCCAATGGACGAATCTATCTTCGTTATGGCTCAGAGTAAGAGGGGGCGTCCCGACCAGAAATCACGCATTGCTTGCACGTTTACACAGTGGTCTGATAATCATCGATAAGTCATAAATTATGTGTTGTAACCAATCAATTCTTGCATGCACGATCCGATATGTATTGGTATCATGTGATATTGGACCTAAATTGTACCTCTGTATCTTGACAGCATATATGCAGTTGTAGAGAACTGTTGAGGCTATGTATCAAATGTATTGATTGCTGACATGTCGTGGTAATCCAAGGAAAAACACACTATGTCAATGTGTCAACATAATAAAACATGCAATGGTAGTCATCAGAGATGTTGGACGAAAAACCACACAGCAATGCTAATCAAGGTTGATTGAGTCAACTAAATGATGCTGATGACGCTGATCACGCCGCTGATGCCGACAATACTTGTGAAGAATATGACGGTGATGATGATCATGACGGTGGTGATGGTGATGATGCTATATCGCAGTCAATTCGATATTTGGAATGAACTGTTGCTGGTAAGAAGTTGTAGATGGAGAACAAAATAGCGATAAATTCCATGACCTCCGCTGGTCGTTTCAACCCCTAGGAAAAATATTGGTCAACCGACCATTTGTTTATGATTACCAGGGAAATAAAAAATGTTTAAAACCATCAGCCAGGTTTAGCAATGCAATGGTACCCCCATCAGCTTCACCAAAAATTCCCCCATTCGTTTGTACACATGAGCCATGGTGCATGGTGCCCTGGGGAGTGTCCTGGCAATACCCACTCCTGGGAGCTGCAACATCACCACTCCTGGGACCCTTCACGCAGATTCAAATCCTACCCGATTAAGGACCTGCCATGTGGTGGGAAACCTTCCTGGTAGCTACACCATGTAAGCTCCGACGGCTTACCAAGCACTACATGATGTTTTGCAAACGGCTTCTTCAAAAACTATGCGGCAGAAGTGGGTCTAGAAATGAACACCATGCATAAAGGTAAACACACACACACATATATGTATATACTTGTATCAAATTACCAAAAAATGGTTGGCAAATGATGGGAATGTCTGGTAATGCTGGGGGGATTCTTTCGTCCACTGACAATCTTAAAGTGACAAGCACAGCACCTTGGATTTGCGGGAAAATTCCTGCATGTACATATCTGTTTTTGCTGGTGCGAACCTGCAATAGAAACGGAACACAGGTTGACAAAGAATTCCGTTGTAAGACACAAAAAATGATCGGCACTCTGCAAAAAGAAACTGTTCAGCCACTATTGATCATCTTTAGTTATCTTAAAAGTTGTTGACAAATGTTTAAACAACCTGAAAATGTTAAAATCGCTAGTGACAGCGCATTCAATTCATTCCCTACAAATGCGAAATCAGCAGGCAATGTCGTATGGCAACCAGTCGATGATAGCTCAACCTTGCAGCTGCGGATGGTTGTGACAGCACATGACAGCCTTCACAACCATTGTCCTGGAACAGTCGAAATCCCCACTATCAAATCCAATGTGTTGAACCCATGGTCTTTTCATAAATTGGCAGTGGTTTCGCGTGTTGTCCGCACATGTGTCACAAAAAAAGGCAAACATAGTATTGAACACCGCCAACCGCACATTGTTTGTGTACCCGATAGCTGACATGTTTGATAGCAAGAGAGCACCTGGGCACATATATATTCATGAATGTTGAAATATTATCAAACACCTATTCAACAATTGCAAATGCCAATCTCAATGTGAACTTGAAAAAAGGTGTATCCAATGCTCAATCACAGCAGTCAAACTGCAAACGCGTCAGGTTTTTTCTTTCAAACAATCATGTCAATAAGCGTCGCTAAAACAACTCAGGCGGTCTGCCCAAAACAGACATGCATATCAAATTGTGTTTTTGTTGGGCTTGCCGCTTGCCCGGGTCATTCCCTAAATCGACGCTGTTGAAAATCCCATGGTCGATCTTGGAAGTAGAAGCGCGCAAACATGATTTAATTAGCAACTGTAGCCTGTCAACACACATTGCGGCGTTCTCAAAAATCTATGTTTCTCTGGCAACAAAATGGCTTTGGAAAAAATTGGAGTCAGCCCACTGCTGTGCAGATTTGTTTGGCTTCATTCACCCCATGCTTGCGCTATGGCCTCCTGATATCTTCTTATTGCTTGCCCCAACAATCTCTAAAGACAGAAGCCGCGCTGCGCAAAACAAAGCTAGAAAGACATGCCTTGCAATTCCCTGGCGGCACCTGGAAAATTGATGGCCATGAACGTGGCAGCGCTCCATCTGGCGAAACCAGCTGCCGCCAGCAACTCTTCTTGTGTTGAATGGAGGTGGTGGCCGTGTGGTAATGATAGGCCTGTGGCTTCCCCGTGTTTAGCCGCG
Source organism: Symbiodinium kawagutii (assembly GCA_009767595.1). Classification (NCBI taxonomy): domain Eukaryota; class Dinophyceae; order Suessiales; family Symbiodiniaceae; genus Symbiodinium; species Symbiodinium kawagutii. Next base: position 65,428 of record VSDK01014300.1, on the reverse strand, counting down.
GGCCAAGTCGACTCCGAGCCCTGTCTACGATTGATGAATGGCCATGGTGGCTGATTGTTGACTTGGCTTGGTGTGGCGAGTGCCGGAGGCAATTGTATTAGTTAATGCTTCACGGCTATTGGATCTGAACCTTTTTCAATGACAGCTGGTGGCTACCGCAATGCGATGCATGAACAGATTTGGACTTTCGGGTCTGTGCGAAGGCATGTGCGTGAGAACAGGACTATATAGTGTCATAGATCAAATACCTCAAACCAAACCACAATGACAGGGGAGAAATCGGTCTTCTCCAGGAAGAGCCGTTCACGGACCATGCCATTTCACCTTGTCACTCAGTCAACAATATATGTTATCAAAGGGCAGGCTGGCTACAATTCAATCGACCTGTCTTAGAGCACCTCCACTAAACAACCGCAGTGAAATAGGCATCAGCACTACCAAAGCACCTTGCTGTGATGCTTTGTTTGGAATGCTGGTTGATCGGTTGATAATGCCGGTTGATCAAGTGATGAATGCTTGATGAATGTCGGTGTCTTGGTCACTATTGCTTAATACTCAAAGTTGCCGGGAGTAAACCCAAAACGTCAACAAAAACTTGGGAGATAATAGGTTCATTACTTTTGGTAGTCAAGTAATGGTTCATGCAGGTTCATCCTGTCATAAAAGCCATCAATGATCCATTCATCAACCATTGTCAACCATCATAAACAAAAAATGACAAACCATTATTAGCATCACGAACCATAAGCCGCCTTAGTCATTTCTTTTTAAAACCAGGATCAACTACAACGATTGCAGGAGTGAATGCAGTCGATTTGCATCAGTCCTTGGGGTCTGGCTTTGAACTGATCTAAAGCTAGTTGGTGCTTGCAAACCATTTTTCCATTGCAAGCGGCCTGGGAGATCCATACACGCCTAGCTCAAATTCAGCAGCCGGTCGGCCGCAAAACGAAACTACCCGTGAGCAAAATCTCTCCCCATTTGGGTACCAGAGCTCAAACGGGCCTCAGAAATCGCCGCCAAAGCCTCTGCGAGTCCCTTCACAGAGGATACATCCCGCTGCTCTGCCGTAGCTGCCAGCTGGATGTAGCGCTGCACGAAGGCCTCTGCAAGCGCGTTGTTAAGCGCCTGCGGGTACGCTTTTGCTGCCATAGTCTTGAAAGCTCCGTGCTCATCACGGCCAGCCAGCGTAATCCACTTCGAGCGATCAATGTGTTCCTTCTGCCAGCGCTGCAAACTCTCCTGCAGCGCGGCAAGGCGGTAGAAAGCCAACGTCGTCGGTTTAGCGCTGACTGCGCCAAACAACCCTTGCAGGATCGTCACTTTAAGGGCACCCGCCCGACAGCGGGCTTCCATTTGCGGGAGCTTCCAGATTGAGGCCGCCTGAGGCATATGGACAGCCTCGGCTGGGTGCTCACAAACCCAAGCCACCCCCTTAACCACACCAATGGCAGCGAAAAGGAGCCAGGCTTGAAGTAAGCTGTTGGCGACCAAAACCTGCTTCATCTCGCGGAATGATGCAGTGGGTAAGCACCATGGCGACGTGGCATCACGGATCGGGCGTGGGCCACGATCCAATCCCAGAGTCGACCGCCAGCGTGCTACGGACCAGGATTCACATGGTGGAGCGCCCAGCATTCCGAGGCAGCTCCCACTCTCAACTACCGATTGCCAGAAAATTTGGGACTCGGCGTCCAGCATATCACACAGTCGAGAGTGGTAGACTATGTCAATAGGAACCACAGTGACCGGCACCTGATAGGCCTGGGACATCTCTGTGATGCATTGATGCATATCGCCTTCACGGCGATGGCCGGCATAGAAGTAGAGCACAAACGCTTGACCCTCACAAAGCGGAAGGACCGGCGGCTCATACACAACCTCGTGCATCTGAAGATCAGGCTCAACAGGTATGGTTTCCTCAGGTCCGCGTCCAAGAGCATACCGAAGTTGTCCTAGCACAAAGGCTCGATGGGAATCTGCTTGCGTGGGCAAGGCCCAACCATCCACACACTCCAGAGCATACTCCAAGATAGCATGGCGATCACGAGCTGCAACATCAGGGTGGGCTGGAATGGGACGCCACGGTTGCAATTCATCCAACATGCAATGGAGCCATTCATGAACCATCTGACGAAACCTCGAAGCCGCTTGGCGGTGCTGGGGAACAGGAAAGGGTTTGTGAGCTGCTGCTCCTTGCCATTGCACCAACGTTGGCAGAGAGGGTCCAAGACACTGAGCCGCTGGTTGGCGATAGGAGGTGAGAACGCCAGAGATGAGCTCGACCTGGGTGATTTCTGCTGCTGATAGCGGATGCCACACATCCTCCAGGTGATGCAAGCACCCATTGTTCCTCCATTGGAGATGCTGTCTGAGCTTTTGACTATTCTGGAAAAGCTTGAGACACGAGCCACACTGAGTGGCATGGGGCATATATTGGCGGACATAGGCTTGTTGTCCGTGCTCTTTATACTTGTGCACGGAAAGTCCTTTGGCTGTCGAGAACGAAGCACGACACACATCACACGCAAACGGGTGCCGCACACCCTGAGCACATGGTTGGGGAATGACCCCATACAATGCAGAGTCAAACTGACGAGCCCACACTCTCTGCTTGGCCATGATGTGATCAAACAGATTGGCTCGCCGCCGAAGACTCTTACACATACTGTTCCAGCGAACGGGATCCTGACGCACATAGTCGACCCAGTGGTGGAGGTTCTTCAGCACCGAAGACTTGCCTTGCAACATCGGGCACATCGTTTGCGCCCACCGGATGGCAGCCTGTAAGTCATCCAACCATCCTGCGGTTGCACGACGCTGTTGCAAGTGCAACACTTCCAGCAGGGTATCTGGAGCATCGGCAGCAAGCTTGCCGAAATGACGAAGGCATGCCACCTGACGAAGAGTGTCAACGGAGTCCATCGGATGCCGGGCTCTCAATTCATCATCGGTAGTATGTTCAGATGTGCGGAAATTGCGACACTGAAAGATGGTACGATATATGCGAAGCACAAATGCCTGCAGCTTGCTCACCACACCAGCTGTGAGCGAAGTCCACAGTTCCGCACCATACATGAGCTTGGAGAGGATCAGAGCCGAGGCAAGGGTACATTTGTGTTGCATGCTCAAATGCTTGTTGCGGAAAAGGGCTTTGGCTTCATTGAACGCTGCCACTGCATGACCAAGTCGCTCCAAGGCAGGCACATCGTGATTCATGGCAGCACATTGCCGCTGTCCAAGATGCACATACGAAGACGTCATCGGTAACGCATCTTCTCGGCCTGGCAAAGGAAGTGCTCCTTGTGGGCAATCTCTCAACTGAGCAGCGACAGTCTGGGAACCACGCCCCTCGAGGCGGAAGATGACTTCGGACTTCCCCCTTTTGAAGTTGACCTGAAGACCTCTCTGCTGGCAACGAGCAGCAAACGCTGCAGCAGTACGCTGGACTTTCTCAACTAGACCAGCGGGGGAGGGGTCCGTAATAAACAGGGCAACATCATCTACCCATGCTACTGGTGGAGCAGCATCGGAAGTGGCTGGATCACTTCGGTCCTGTAGGACATCTGGCACGTCCTGCATGGTCCGTTGCAAGATCTGATACATGAGAGTGGTGAAGCTGATGTCAGCTACAGGGTCCCCTGGACGGGAACCTTTCAGACTGACAATGGCCTCTTCTGCATTCTCCAAGTAGGTTGAGGTTTTGACCTGGCTCCAACTCCCAGTCATGATGACCTGGGTCCATCTCTGCAGCTCAGCAGAAACCTCAAGATCTTGCAATGCGGTGGGTTCACACAGCGTCTGAATGGTTTGCTCCTCATCAATCAAGCAGCTTGGGACCCGAAACTTGAACGGAAAAATGCTGCTACGACGTGCTGTGTAGAAGGCATTGCAGACGTCCAAGTAAATGACCGCATGACTCTGCTTCGCTTGTCTGGCCAGTTCCTTCCTTGCTTGCAAATAGTGACATGCAAAGTGCACAGTCATGCGAGCTAACCCCCCTATCTGAAAGGTGCAAAGACGAGGTGCAATCGCTGTAGCCAGACGGCGTCTGGCGACATGATGCATAACTTTGGGGAGGACTCCTGCAATCAATATGGCCCTGTAACTCTCTGGAGAGTCCAACGGACCCTTCCGTTTCCAGAGCGGAGCAAGAAATCCAGCTTTCGAAGAGAAAGCTTCCTGTCCTGCAACGACTGCATGAATCAGCATAGGATAGAGGGCCAGTGCGGCTTGTCGTGGAGACCCCTTCAAGACCTCCGCCACCAAGACTCCAGCTGAAGCCCTCTGATTCCGTAAGTGATGGATAGCACCCTCCAGCTCAAAGAGGGTGGGGATCTGGGTGCACGACACCTGCATAGGGGCGGCAGCCCTTGCTCGATCATTGACCTCGTCCACAATGCCAGAAATGCGAGAAAGGGGCAAAACAGTGGCTTGCTCCACCTGCGCAAAGTGCGAAGCTAAGGCTTTATGGGTGGAAGTCATGCGCAATGGTTTCTGCTTGGTACGATGTTTCCATTTGGGCAATTGGAACCGTACCTTATGCCAAAGCTGGGCGGCAGTAGTCAACGATAAATCATCTCGGGTGCTTTCAGCAATGCTGGTCAAATACGCAGCCTCATCAGTTTGCAGCATAGAACGAAGCCGCCCTCGAAGGGACGTAGCTAAATGCTGAGCACGAGCTTCTTCGAAGCTGCACGTTTTCTGCCAATTACCACCTGGAGGAGGTGGCAGATGGACAACATGCTCCTCATGCAAGCGACCTCTGCAAGCCTTCCAGCAAATGAACATATGCCGCAAGCTGGACACAGCAAGATGCTTGCGAATCTTATATGCATGCCGCCGTGCTTGTCTGGATTGCACTAGGACATCCCAGGTCTCATTACGAATCCAGGTGGCACTCGCGGGTTTACGCTTCCGAGGAAACACCGAAGGAAGAGCATGCTCAAAAAATGTGTGCGTTGCAGAGGCCATCACGTCAACAGGTGCAACCCAGGCAGCATTGGCGTACACCTGATCAAAGGCCTCCCACAGCATCTGACATTTCAAGCGCCCTTCTGAGGTGAGGAGATCGGTCCTCTCATACCGTTGCAATGGCAACTGAACACGTCGAGGTGCAGAGGTTTGGACATCAAGCTGGATCCTGCACGTGACTGACAGATGATCTTCATGTGTCCTATCAAGACCTATCTCATCTATTGCTAAGGTGCAATCGGCAGGTTTCCAAATGCAAGGCAAGGCCAGGTAGTCGAGGCGATGCCACTCCGAACACGATTTCCAGGTGGCTGCTTGCTCATCCGAACGCCATGTGTATTGCGGGAATGTAGTGGGCAGGAAAAGGCTATTGGCCTGCAACCACTTCTGAAGACATTTGCCGTTGTGGTTGAGATCATCTGCAAAGTGGTTGCCTATGTGAACGTCTGGATCCGCCCCAACTCTGGCGTTGGCGTCCAACCCAGCCAAAATGGGCATGCCTTCGCACTTGTCCGCCACCGTCTGCAGGAACTGCCAAAAGTGATCTTGGTCATCAGTGGACGTGCAGGAATGTGGGGCGTGTCCTGATATCAGGCAGCAACGAAAGTCCTCAGCGACATAGCGAAGTGCTAACACCCTGGATGTGGCAGCAATGACCGTGAAGCACGCTGGGTCAAACCTCAGAGCCTTACCAGAAACCTTGTCATGTGCGAAGGGGTGTTTGTGATTCACCCAAATTTCGACCCCTCCCTGCCCTTTATGGGCTGCGGCAGCAAAGCTGCACCACTCTTGCCCCTTCCACTCCCTTGCCACTCTGGTCCGAGTTTCCTGTAGAAAGATGATATGACAATGGTGGGCCTGCTGACGAATCAACTCTGCCCTGGCACTGCCAGAGTCAATCTGTCCTCTGGAGCGTTTCATCTCTTTGAGCGAATTGATGTTGAATGTGATCAATGTTGCATCCAGCTGCAGGACGGAATGATCCCGTGATTCAACAGTGTTCCACACATGCATATCTCTGCCGGCGGTGGAGGGAGGTACTGGGAAATGCAGAGTCTCATCTGTGATGTGATAGGGGGTGGCCTGCACCGATGCACGTACATACATCCACAGCCAAGGAAGTAGAGTCACCTGTTGAGACGTGAGTGCCACTGGATGGCTGGCATCCATTGCTTGGCGGGCCTGGGTGACCGCAAGGTGATCGGCCAACTCATTGAACAGACAGCCGTCATGTGAGCGCTGCCACATCGCCGAAAACCTCGTAAATGCCCGAATTGCCTCTGCCAATGGAACCAGGAGAGCCGAAACAAAAGCCCGATCATGAACTGTCCATGCGCCCTCTACTGCTTGCACAAGTGTCCATGCATCCGACACCACTACAACGGGCAGGTTAGTATGCACATCATCGGACTGCAACAACCATCGAAAGGCTTGATACAGAGCCATAGCTTCCCCTGCAAAGGAATCTGGGAGACCCGTGCGAGGATTCACGATCCCATGTTCAGGAGACTCAGGACTCGGAGACGCAGCAAGATTCCCAGCCTGCCATCCGATCCATGCTGCCTCGCCATCTGCTAATCTGTGCACAACCAGAAACGCCCATGCTGTTGATTTAGCTTCTTTGGAGACATTCCACAAATGTGATCCATCTGTATATATCTCAATGGCGACCGGAGAGGCCGAAGCTTTCTGTCCCTTGTCGATGGCTGCATATGCAGTTGTCCGCATTTCCATGGATAGGAGCTCAACACTGGGGATGGCAGTCTGCAGAGGATAACTATCTGACATGATGGCCCTAGCGAGGTGCTGAATCCCTTCGAGGCTCATCGCACATGTCTTGTTGGCCTCCGGCACTGGCAGGCCATCGCTAAGCGAAAGGACATGGCTGGGCGGTGGTCTGGGAAGGTCCCAAACCGGCTTCCTATGGTGTTCTGCATGCGAAGTATGAAACTCAGGGTCACTCCCATGTGCACTGGGATGGTGCTCGTGCGCACCTGGCACTGGAACACTTCCCGAGTGCTGTGGAGCGGACTGTGATGGCAACACATTGCTAGGCGCAGCGTCAACATGCACATGTAAACTGGCGGTGAGCTGATCCTCGTTGTCCCTTGGAATCACATCAATATGAATGCCTGCACCAGGCGGTATTGCCACTGATGGCTCATCAAGGATCGGCTGCCATCCGTACCTTGCAAGGCATTGAGGTGGGGAATTGGCTGAGAAGCATCGACGACTGAGACCTGCCTCAGCCACCACCTGACGATGGACTACCTCTGGGGTCAAGTACATGGCCTGATGCAAATACTCAGCTTGCTCTCCTACCGTAATGAGAACAGGTCGAGAGACTTCCGTCCAATGCTGAACCAGCAAGACAAAGGCTACTACCCCTGGAAGGGTGTAACCAGAAGCATCTGAATGGGATTGTTGACATCAACCATACCCATCCAAGCTTGAACCATTCTGCGCTTCCATTGGGTGGAATCTGCATACAAGGAAACGTACTTCGCAAAAGGGCACCTGGGCTGAGTTCTCTCTGAGAGGTAATATGTGGCAACTTGAATCTGCTCACCTGGAGGGGCACCTGCAGGTTGCGCAAACATATGAAACAACCGTTCCATGTGCTCAATTGTCTGTACCTCCTCCGGAAATTGTCTCTCCAGAAAGGGCAGGGACCACTCGAAACTAGGCACAACCGAGTTTTCACCCACGGTTCCACCTGTGCTGGCAGCAGCGTCTCTGCCATTCCCTGCCGGCAATTGCATGAGGGTTGTTGTGTCTGAAGCCGCATCAATCATGTCCTGTGGGAGAGTGCGCTCCAACATCAGCAGAGTCACAGCAGCACCAGTGGGTCTCCTCGTGACCTCATCAGGGTATTGCCGCCTTCCCTCATAGTACACTTCGCAGAGGTACTCTAGCTGGCAATCTTCCTCTACCAATGCTAGCTGCCGATAGGTATGGATGCCAGCCAGTGCTGAAACCGAGTATGCAGTAGTGACCAGTGCTTCATACCTGGCAGTGACACGCTTTACTGTGAGCACGCATGCTACCTGCGAGGCGATGGGCTCTTGCTCTATGATAAGATGCGGGAGCGCATCGTACTCAGGCCGTCCTGTCTCTGGCACACCAGGGTAGACAATGGTGACGACAAACGGGATTCCAACGTCAAACCGATCTGCCCAAACACTACGCAGATTCCTGCGCCACTGAATATGATCTGCGGTGAATGCAATGACCCGACTTGCTTCACACCTCGGGAACCTACGATGTGCAATATACCATGAATTGAACATCATTCCGGGTATCAAGTCAGGAGCAGGAGCAAACGTGTTCGGTACGGGTGGTGGCTGATGGGTCTGATTGGAATCAGCTATCATGAAGGGAACAGTCGCAGGAATCTCTGGGCCAGTTGCAGCACGATAAAGTTCCGGCCATGGATCGACCCCCTGCGTCAACAACCACTCCACCAATGCTGCGGCATGTGGGCCCTGCTGAACGGAATCAAACACAAACCGGAAGTGATCTCCATCATGCAAAGCATGCGTAGCCTGATCAGTGGGTGCCCATTCATGATTGTTGTGAAAAATGCGAAGGTGCGGACCGTGCAACTGCAGAAATCTGGCCAACTTGAACGTATTGGTAAAGGCACTAAAAGTCTGAGTCCTTCTTGCAATGTGCATGGAATGAAAGACATACGAGTGTCCTTCTGTCACGGATTCCCCTTGGTCAGGCTGGTACAAGACCTCAATCATGACTACTGCCTCTGATGCATGATTGACATAGTCCTGGGTACATTCAACCAAGACAGTAGGATCATCCTGAGACTGAGTGAATCCAACTACATGAACATCTTGGATGGCTGAGATCGGAAAGTTCATCAACTGGGCGACCTGAGCTACAGTGGGTCCTTGAATGGGGGCGTGCACCTGAGGCAAATCCTCAGGCATGTCTGTATACAACACCGTCCATGCGATTTGCGTAGATGGTTCAGCATCATCGGATGAGGCTGTGGGAGGATCTGGGACATCATCTTCCTCCGAATGCTCGTCCGTTCTCCCATGGGCTGGGCTGCGTGATCTAGACTGTGAACGCTGCATCAGCGAGACCCCTTCATCATGATGGTCATCTTCGGCCAAGGCATTTCGATCCGAATGCACATGCACTACGATGTGATGGCCATGGTGGACCTGCATGGACCTGCTGTCGGGCATGACAACCTGCTCGGTATGCAACCTCCCTGCAAGACGTAGCGCCTCCATGGACTGGTGAGCAATCTGATCAACCTGCACATGGGTCCTAAGAAGCACCACACACATCTCAAGAGGCTGGGTAGACGAGGCCTGAAGCTGCAAAGTCACAAAAACAGGATGCACATCAACTGGCTCAGTCGGGGCAATCCATACGTGGCATACAACGGGATGGTCACATGGAGTCCAGGGACCGTGCGGCAGGAAGCCAAAGGTGTACTCCTGGGGCGGTCCAATCACATGACTCCATGGCGCCAGCATGCGATCCTCCCAGTCATCAATAGTAACATCCAACGCCACGAACTGGGGCTGTGCGCAAGTCTGATAAGTCTGCGAAGACACACACCACGTTGCCACGAGCACGGTAGCTGTATGCGTACACTGGGCACGAATGAAATGGCGGAAGGCTTGTAGCTCAGGAGACACAGGGGGTAGCGTGTCTTCAACCTGAATCAAGACCTCATCCGAGTGCGCAGTCTGGCGTGCAGAAGCCGACGATCGCCCCATCTGTCTTTGCATGAGGTATACATGATCATGTCCATGCTCATGTGTGTGAGTTTCAGGTACACCGGAAATGGTTGGTTCAGGAAGCCACTGATCAATGAGCCTGGAAAAGAACGAAACTCCAACTCCTGGTTGATACTCATTGGAGTCTGGCTGACGCCCGTCCTCCGGTTCAGGGATCCAAGCCGCTGTGTCAAAGCCTGCAAAGACGTCCTGAACGAGATACTGTTCAGGGAGTTCCTCCCATAACAGGAACTCTGTTTCACTGGTGCCATCCGAATGATCCTCGACCCATGTAGTGGACTGGTTGTCCTCAGAGTCATCGTCATCACTGAAATCTTCAGAGGTATCGGAGGCATCATCACAGTCTTGCATATGGCATCGATAAACAGTACCTTCAACACATTCTATCTGCTCATGTTTATGATGCACCTGTGCATTTGGCAGCGGGCCAATCAACTCACATCGAGCATTTGGCCTCTCACAATCCACAGGTCCTTGGGCCGCTTGAATGACCTGCCACACCTTCTGACCCTCCTCAACAAGAACGGCCCTGTATTGCATCAGAGGGTGAAAACTGGAGCTGTGCAGCAGAATTCCGCATCTGGTGGGCGGTGCTTGAATGATGAGCAGGTGTGCTACTGTGGCTCGTTCATGAGTGGGATTAGGCACAACGACAGCAAACCGAGTGAGCTCATCAAATTCAAGACGGTCGACCCATAGCATGAGGCAGTTAACGAAAATGTCATCAAGGGTCTGGTCCGGGTAGATCAAAAGGCGACGAGATCTCACACACACCCAATGCGAGTGCTCCGCCAAGAACCATGTCTCCACAAAATGATGACTCCGATGTGCATTGCTCTGAATGTTGACAAGCATGTCTGCAATCCCCTCAACTGGCTGCAACATCTGCTCTTTCAGGTGACGACAAGCTTGTCTTTGTTTGGCATATCCTTTGGTACCACCTGTGCATGGGAAGCACACAGACGCTGCTGAAACCGCAGATCCCCAAACAACGGGGCATCGGTGAGGCAACTTCCAATTGCGCACAGCTTCCAAACAGCAGTCTTCAGGACATGTCTGGCCATCAATGTGCCACAGAGTACGAAATTGCGATTGGGCCACATCGGCACGAACAACAATCGATTCTTCACTTGTCGCATGCCAGATATGTAGCACGACTGCTTCAGAAAAACGCAGTCTGGGTTTGCTACCACGTCTCTCCTTTCTCGCATTACCTACGTGACTGCCATGGCCTTTTCTTTTAAATGGGTCGTCTGCCAGCCATTGCAAGGTGTGATGAGTGTCTGCGGCAAAGACCCTGTCAGCAACGAAGGATCGGAAGGCCGCATCGATCCTGTCTCCCTCTTCACACCAAAGGCATTGATCGACCGATTCATAGTGGTCCGTCACGTCACAAGCATGATTAATCGGAACATGCCTGAAGCCTGATTTCATAGCTTCATAGACTTGCCCTGGACCTTCAATTTCATCGCACACAAAGGGAAGGCTACAAAACGCAGACCTACGGAAACATCCCGTGTGCCATTCTGTATCATCGGCATCTTGGAACACAGTACCAGCTACTGTCCTGCCTCGACCTACACTGGATCCGACATCCCCATCGTATATTTCCAGCGGGCGAGCGATAGCATGGTCTCGCTGCGCAACATCTGATGCACCAATGAATCGCTCATCTAAGCCGCAGTCGTTCATGAGGCTTTGCCATCCTTGCTGGGCTTGAGGATGGTAGTTGCCACCTTGTTGGGTGACCCGGCTTGTCGGAAGGGAGCAGGCCGTGGAGCACTCCTCTTGGTCGTTTTCTCTTTCGGACTGCTTTCCTCTTCCTGATCCTCTTCCATAGACTCGGCCAGCAGTTCTGGCGACTCGTCTAGCTGAATTGGACCACTCTCCTTGACATGGGCTGCCAGCTCTTGCATTCGCTGGAGAAAACCATCTGTGTCTGGGAGCTCTTCCTTGATCGAGACTGACGGCATCTTCTCGCAGAGCTCCTGGGAAGCTTGGGCAATTTCCTGCCGAAGCTGGTGCAGCTCCTTCTGCTTGCTCTTGTACGATTCGATGTACTCCGTTCTCCTTTCTCGATACATCTGAATATGATTCTGCACTCGGTCGACCACAATTTGCATAAAACCATCCCAGTCGTGGTCGAGCTGGGTGATCTTTTTCTGTGTAGCTGTGATCTGTCCCTGCAGTTTGTTCAATTTGTTGATGTGTGCATGCGAAATCCTTGGAAGCACTGCTTTGGCTCGAGCCTCCAGTTCCTGATGCATCTGCAGGAGTGCTGGTGGTAGCTCCATCTGTTCTTGGAGCCCACTCAAATGGGCCAACATCTTCTGCTCCTCGTTGGACAACGGCTTCTGCTCCTCCTCCGTCGATACTTTGGGTGGCGGGGGCAAAGTAGGTGCCGGGGGTATAGGAAGTGGTGTACCCACCTCTGTCCCTGGCGTTGGGAGGCAGGACTGTGGAGTCGATGTCACCCACGGGTACTTCTCGGCAAAGAGATCCACCTGCGGTGTAGGCTGATTGGGAGGCTTTTGGCTGGCCTTCTCTTTCTTCTCCTTGGCACGACGTCCCCTGCTCTTGCTTCGGTCTTTCTTGGGGACCCATACCTCTTGCCATCCTTTGTGACACTTGCGGCATGCTTCGTCGTGAGGCGAATTTGATATGTTGCAGTGGGAACAATGCCACGTCATGGTCAATAGCACTCGTCTGACACTGGCTGGGAACTCCTGCAGGTTTCCTGCGTGGTGTTTGAGTAACACCGACGCAAGGCGCACAACCCGGGACCTCTGCCGCTTTCCCAACCTTTGACCAGTTGAAGCCGCGATCACAGTCCGTGCCCTCTGCCTGACCCGCCTGGCAGCACGGTGTGATGTGGTTTCCTTGGCCCAACGAGTAATTGGAGACCAATCGTAGCAGTCCCACAAGCACGACGAGGAACGCGACCACCATGCAGCAGCCGTTCCCCTAAGGATAAAGCTTCCTATCTGCGAGCTGGCACTCACAGACAGGCAGAGCCAAAACCTTGTGCTTGCAAACCCCATGAAAAATATCTGGGTTGGCGGCTCCAACCCTGTGAAAAATATTAGTCAACCAACCATGTGTGAATAATTACGAGTATTACGGAGAATAAAACATGTTCAAAACCACCAACCAAATATGATTTGGTCAATCCACCATCTCTAGATATTCAGAGGCGTCCCCGAAGTCATGGATAGAATCTATTACTCATGATTTTTTTAAAAAAAGATCCCCGTTTATTCATCATTTCATAGCCATACACCATCCATCTGATGTTGATATTGTTGGTTATCGTTCCCCCTTTATTGCTGGTGATTCAATGTTGTCAACCATTCTATTCCCCATCATTAATGTTGGTTTCTTGTTGATCGTGGGTGTTGCTGGTTTCTTAATCCCCTATTAGTGTTCGTTATGATAGGGGAACAATAACCAACAAGAACCAACAATAACAAACAATAACCAGCAGTAACCAACAGTAACCAACAATAGCCAACAACATACCATCAAAGTAAACTGGTCTCACATTGTTCCCGTAACCCCCTACAATGTTCATCCCCTATGTTGGTGAATGATAGGGGAACAATGACCAACAATGACCAACAATAACCAATAGAATCAATAAATATGTATTAGTGATATATCCAGAATGTAGTACCAAAAGAATAACCACAGCCACGATCTTATCATAGTACTGTTGATATTAGCAATGACCAAGAGCTACCATTGTATTAATCTATCCATGGCTGTTGGTGATTTTCCCCTATTAATCCCTATCATTATCCATTTGAATCCCCGATAAAACCTACTTACCATTGTATGATTGATGCTTGTAATCCACCATCATCCCCTATTACCAACCATTACTAAAACTAATTAACCATTATTAACTCTAGAAAAACCTATGGTTCCCCTCTAGGTGCTGGATACCTCCAGATGCCAGCAAGGACCACCACAGCCATGCGGCCATGCCGTAGCCGCCACGGCACTGGTAAAGTAGTCCCGGTAGGCACCGTTGAAGCTGCTGCTGCCCAAAGCCTAGGACAACCAGGGGCAAAGCCGAGGCAAACCCGAGGAAAACCCTAAGAAAACCTTCAGAAACCCTAGGAAAACTGGAAAACCAGCATATTGAAAGGGAAACCCTAGGACATCACCATGATGGTAAACTCGTGATGCCGTGAAGAGC
>VSDK01014300.1:13549-31596 GCA_009767595.1 Symbiodinium kawagutii | reverse complement strand
ACAAACAAACAAACAAACAAACAAACAAACAAACAAACAAACAAACAAACAAACAAACAAACAAACAAACAAACAAACAAACAAACAAAACAAACAAACAAACAAACAAACAAACAAACAAACAAACAAACAAACAAACAAACAAACAAACAAACAAACAAACAAACAAACAACAACAACAACAACGTTCCACATGGAAACATCACCAATGAACCCTTGACTTGGATCACAAACCATCAACCAAACAACCAACTAAACAACCACCTCACCAACGGGCGCAGGTCTCTCTGGGGAACTTTTTTTTGACCTCCCCGGGGATTTTTTTCCACTTGCTTGCTTGTATGAATTTCCTACGGCATTTGCAGCATTTGGGCATGGTGGAAGCCTCAAGGAAGCCTAGGATGGGAGAATGAAACAAAAGAATGACGGGACATGGCAAACACCGGTTCCAAGTGCAACAATCAGCAGTCAACGAGCGCTGTGCCCGAAAGATCAACGCCTATCGCCCAAAAAACAACCGCAACCCTGGGGATTACATAAAATCGGGAATTCCAATCTCGATTCACAAGATACATCAAAATGTCAAGGCTCTTTTAGATCAATCTCAGGGGCCAAAATTACCAGAGCAGTCAGAAATGGTTATGCCCCACTCCACGCTTTCCCACCTGCAGCAAGCAAGCAAGAAATATATATATAAAAAAATCATATCTGTATATATATATATATGTACATATATATATATATCTCTTGGTAAAAAAAATAGACATATATAAAAACATATCTGGCTACACTGTTATTCAAAACCAAATATTTATATATATATATATAAATATATATATATATATATCTCAAGCTCCATCTCGGTATGGTTGATACCTGGTGTAATGACAGGGACTGGTCCTGAGTGAGTCGGTGTTTGCACGACGAATGCATCGAATGATGGAGCAATAAAGCTACACATCTGCATGAAACTCGCGCGAGAGGCAACCTTTCGAAGGAATTACGCAGCGCCTCCGAAATCCTAACCCCGAGAACCCACAAACAACTGCAACCTTGGGGAAAGCCAAAAAATTGCCGGGACCAACTTTTCGGAACGGAGACCAAAACTCAAATGTCGCAGCCACAAATTGAAGGCTGGGTTGAAAAAGGAGCCCTATAATCTTCATCGACTAGACCATCATCATGTGAGCATTGACGTCTGGAGCTGGGCCACGGTTAATGTACGTCTTCAAGCTCAAGGAGCGTGCCGTAGGTCGTCGTGAAAATACGAAGCAGATCACGGAGGATGCTTGGTGGTCTGCCGTCAGACGCCAGGTTGAGTGAGTTCACCAGTGCTCCAAGTTGGCTCAGCACACCGCGGCGCACGGCCACCGACGCATTCCGGGTCCAATGCGTCACGTGCTGCATCAGGACACGAGCATCGTTCTCGACACCCAAGCATTCGTTTTCAGCATGAGATTAATCACGGATTGCTCTTCCACCCACGGCAGCAATTCAGGCTCACAGCAACCACAGAAATTCGTCATGTGGCTCACGCATTCATGACCGAACCAGACCAGAGCCACGCGCAACAGGAGCTGGAACTTTTCGGCCAGGTTGACCATGCAGCTTACTTGCTGTCTGCGTAAAATCGGTACTTATAATCGTAAACTTCCTTACGTAATTGCTGGCAGACTACTTGGTTCAGTCCTTACTTACTTAGGGTCAAGATGCGTGGAGATTCCGCCGTGGAGCAATAGCTGGTAGGACCCCTTGGACATGATAGTGATTTGGCCCGCTAAAATTGGGTACAATGCTAAAATTGGGGCCCCTTGGTCATGATGATCACCTGGAACAAAAAGCAAGATCCTATAAAATTAGGCACATGCTAGAATTGGGACCCCTTGGTCATAATGATGATTTGAACCAATTTTATTTATTGAAGGTTGAAGCCTCTTATAAAATCAGGTACCAGCTAAAATTAAGACCCCTTGGTCATGGAATCCAAACAGGGAGCACTCCAAGCAAAGGCAAACATCAGAGATGTCAAGTGCTTATAGAATTGGGAGCTGTCTAAAATTTGGCCCTCACAGTTACCAGTAAAATCAAAACACAACAAAAAAATAAAATTGGGACCCCTTGGTTTTCAATAAAATTAGGACCCCCGGGTTAAAAAAATATAAGCAAAAAGCTGGCTAATAAAATCAGTTTATAGAGCACCTAGGTGCTCCAATTCTATGGGGGGTATCTGCAGGGGTATGTATTTCTTTGAATTTTCGCTCGAGGGTTGTGTTCTGGAGAAAATAATGCCACGTCGCGCGCAAGGGGGCTGGACAGTGTTCAAGGAAAAACGCGCCAAATGCGCTCGTTTCTGTTAAGGCTCACAGAGTAACTGCACACGGTGCGAAAGTTTCCCGCATTAGAGGCCTATAGGAAGAGAGGGTTGTTGGGGATGAAGCGATCATGGGGCGATGCCTGAACGTTGTGTTTCTCGTCTTGCGTTTCTCATCTGGTCTGTTGTCTGCGCTGGCGTTCTTTTCTGCAGGGTTGTTGTCCTTTGCTGGCGTTATATCTTTGCCTCTCCTTTGTGTTTTGCCGCTTTTTCTTGGCTGGTTTTCTCTCTGGTGTTTTTCTCTGTTTTTTTTTTGTCGGTGCTTGCCTTTGACTTTTTTTGTTTTGGCAAACTGTTTCTCTCTGCGATCTTCTCTGCTATTTTTTTCTCTCTGTGTTTTCTCTTCTGGTGCTTCGTTCTGGTGCCTTTGCTCTTGTGCTCGCGTTGACCGTCACAATTGCGTTGCTCTTTTACTACCTTGGCTGTGGCGCATAATTGTTCACAGTAGGTACGTACTTGGCCGCGACGCTTAATTGGTTGTGACACTTACCTGTTTGCGACCCTTAATTGGTTGTGACACTTACCTGTTTGCGCCGCGCGCGCGGCTGTGACGTTTAGCTGGCCATGAGGCTTCCTTGGCAGCGATACCTCATTGGCAGTGGCGTTTACTTGGCGGTGGAGTTTGGCGTGGCTGCTACAGGCGTAGTTTGCTGCGACGCTTAGGCTTTATTTGCTGTTTCATGGACATTAGATGCGCCCAGCTTTGACGCCAATTGGACGCCGCTGCTCATGATGATGGTGAAAATGATGATCCTGATGGTGATGAAAATGGTTGAAATTATAATAACGATGACGACGCTGATGAAAGTGGCAGGGCTGTTGATGATGACAGTGATGATGCAGGTGGTCGGCTACTCCTGGCAAATTGGGCTTTTGTTCGCGCGTTGCATGACAGCCCCATTGATTTCTCTCACCTCTCATCTTCCAAGTACATTCCTTTTTTTGATTTTGACTTGCCAGGCGGGTTTGCTAAGAATGCCCCAAGCATGATAACCTGCTAGGGTGTTTTTCTTCGGAAACGCGTTGCGCCACCGGCCCGGACCCTCCAGCGTTTGATTTTCTAAAAGCAGCTTGAGCGTGCTCTGCTGTTTGGAGTTTCATTTGCAAACATGCGTTTCTTCACTGCGCCGCGCACGTCTTACTCGAATTCGACGGTGGACTTGGGAATTTCAATTTCTACCAAGTTGAAATGCACACGGGGTTTGCAGGGATGGGCACTGTTTGCGGCCCCTTGTTTAAACTTACCCCCGCACCCGCTGTTCCCACCACGGGGCAGGAAACATTCTGCAAACACAGCGTTTGGCGCACTTTCGAGCATTCAATTCTGCACGCCGTTGCGCTTTTCTCTTTGATCTGACTAACTGACCGCGGCAACTTTCCATAGGTCGGACGTTTGGCTTCCAAACTTCCTTCCTTGGTTTCCTTTTGTTAGTCCAGCATCCACGTTGCGCTGGCTGCCACAGAGAGAGACTTTGTCTTTCTCATGCGGCGCCGCTGTGACGCAGCCGCAGCCAAGGCCTCGATGTTGCGCGTTTTGACACAAGTCTTTATTTAACTTGTGTGGCCCGTGGCAGGCCCGAGCAAATGTTTTTAAAAATCTTTCGTGGCGGCTTAGGCTTGTGGCTGGCCCCCGCCGTACGGGTCGCCAGCTCCTGCAGCAGTGGCGCCGGTTTGGCGCCAGCTGCAGAGGACAACTTCAAAACGGTCCTCGGAAAAAAAAGCTTTTGAAGGCAAAGCCCTTCAGCTTCCGCAAAGTCTGCCAAGCCGTTCAGCCACCGGTGCGGTTGGTCTTCGCAAGCCTCGTAGGACGGCTGCATGTACGCTGCAGCTAGCACCAGTGGCAGCCTTGCACAAGACAATATGCAAAGACATGTTGGACGGAAACTGAGGCTGTATCTGCGCATAAATTGGCTCCTATCCTCATTGGGCTGAGCTGACAACTAGAACCTACACTGATTTCCGATACGAGGAGTCTTGGGCCTATAGGATCTTTGCAATTCTTTTCACTCACATATCCCGAAGTTTTTTCTTGGCTTTACAACTTTCCCAACCGAAACAAACCATAATCAGGACCCCAGATCACAACACTTCCTTCAGCCACGATTGCAGCAAACCCACACTTTGTGGCATGAATCTGCTGGACATTTCTCCCATCATCCTGAACTGTAGAGCTGTGACCGCCAAAATCTGGACAGCCCCATGTCACAACACTTCCGTTGCCCAAGACTGCAACAAAAGCACAAGCTGGGGCACGAATCTGCTGAACATTCCTCCCTTGCTTGTTTACTGACTTAGTCACTTACTTACTTACTTCCTGACTTACCTATTAACTTACGGACTTACTTACTTACATACTTACTGCCTTACTTACTTAGTGACTTACTTACTTACTTACTTACTTACTTACTTACTTACTTACTTACTTACTCGAACAACCTAACTGGAAATCCCCCACAAGCCGGCAAAAAAATCCCACTTAAATACCCTACCCCTCACCAACCAACGAAGAAACCAACCACCATCCAACCAACTCCAATGACTTGGATCAACCACTCACCCCCAACCAACCACCCCCCCCCACCCCCCCCCCCCCGCCATCACCTCCACATCCCAACGCCGCCCTCCCTGCGCCGAGGCACGTGGCCTTGGCGTTGGCGCTGATCACGGTGCCGAAGCTCACGGCGTCGCAGAGCTCCGCCGCCGCGTCGAAGCTCCACAGGGCCACGGTCCACGCGACGCATTTCCTACGGACCACTGGGGAGCACCGTGGCGAGGCCATGGGTGACATGGCGGCCCCGGATGGCTCAGACATGCCGCCCTGGTTGGTTTGGATTCGTTTGGGATGTTGGGTTGATGGATATGGATGATGCAAGGGGAACGGCTGATGGTGAATGTTGGGTGGGTTGATGCTCTGTGGCTAATGATGCTAATAAATGCTAGTAATATCTAATCATGCTTCATTGTAGCTAGCTCTACACTGACGGTGAAGAGATCACTTGTTGACTTGGGTACAAGTCTAATCCGTGGACATCTCCAAACCCAACAAACATTGCTGCTTCTTCAGTGGAATGGCTGCACCGAGCCTTGCTTTGTGGGAAAGCCAAAAGCCATTTGTTCAGCCTATGTCATCGAAGATGTGATCACCTCTTTTACACTGTCTATGGTCCCAACATTCCACTAACAAAACGGACGGGCGTAGGGATGTTATTTCGAACCTTCACCCACAGACTTGGAATAACTGTGTCGAGTCTTGCTTCTGGCAAGGCATGTCAGCAACAAAGACGTAAGGAAAACAACCACCAAGACACTTTCCTGCATCTCTTGGTCGGTTCATCATTTTTTCACAAATCGCTTCATTGGGGAGTGAAACCCCCCCCTTAGTGCTTGACCAAGAAATAGATGCTGAAGCTGCACCATGTTGCGCCCAACTATGAATGGGTCACCTACAACCCCCATGATCACTACCTGTCGACCATCGCGACCAGGCAGCTGACAAGCGCTCATCAAGGAGTTGTAGGAGATAGCATCCTCAGAGCGAGTGTGGCATAGTGTGGTTCAAGATCGCGCACCGGGCCCAAGTGTAGCTGCAAGCAACCAACACAAGAACATCAGAATCAAAGATGATTCATCATTCATCATGCTTCATCAACATGTAGAACTCTACTTAAGAACGATATGCATGGCGAAACCTTGGATGATACCAGTGGCTCAACATGGGTTTTTCCATGTTGACATATTTACAACGAGCCACCGGGCAGGTGATCTTTGCCTAGCTGCGGATGACTTGAACCAATGGGGAAGTTCCAGCAGTTGACAAACAATGACTTAGCTGGTCTCTGACGGTCAGATACTAAGTGGGTTTATTGTGGTAAGCTGGCGTAAGTACAAGCTACGACTAACCATAAGTCTGAGGGTGTGGGAAGTACTAGCTGGGTTCTCCCATCCATGAGGTGCAACGAGAAGGATCGATGAGGGTTTGATATTAACGATTCCAAGGTTCATTTATTACGATCTGCATCTTCAATTGATGACCATAACGGTTCATGTTTCAATCATGGCTCATGTTCAACAACTCAATACTGACATAGCTGCATGTACCATCAATGATAGATCCCTCAAGCATGCTCAATATCAACT
This sequence comes from Symbiodinium kawagutii, assembly GCA_009767595.1. Classification (NCBI taxonomy): domain Eukaryota; class Dinophyceae; order Suessiales; family Symbiodiniaceae; genus Symbiodinium; species Symbiodinium kawagutii. Next base: position 25,088 of record VSDK01014300.1, on the reverse strand, counting down.
GACATGGACGATGGACATCGCTGATTTAGCAGGGTGAACATTTGGCGATGGATGGCGATGATTACCTCATCCAAGTGATCATATGGATGCTCATCAGCATAGCGAGAAGTTGTGCACGTTTGCAATGGTGTTTGCAATCCGGATCACATAAACACAATGCATGATCAAATTTGAAGTCAAGTTACATCCAGTTGATATCAAATTGTTAATCCCAAACCTTGACCATGGTTGACCAATGAATACTCATCATTGTTAATGGTCTGTTGTTTCTGATGGGCGCTTAATGCATCATCAACCAGCTTGGGCTAATCACCCCCACTGGCAGACAGAGACAAAAAATCACAACCGACCGCAGTTGGGTTCAACAATTACCGATCCGTTTCGACCATCATGAAGTCTGATTAACGCTGATAAAGTGTGTATGCGGACCATTGTCAACTGTGATCCTAATCCTGTCTTTACAAGGCTTGGTGGCTTATAGATCCCTTGCTAAAAATATGTTTTTAGTGGTTATATGGTAAATCAATCATATCCCAAAAACACTAAAAACCAAAGTTAGTGGGTATAAGCCATCCAGAAGGCTTGTGGCCTTTGCAGTGATTCTGGTGATCATTGTGCCGTGGAAGCAATGGAGATCACTCCTGGTTTGGAGTCATAGCCATCCGTGGCTGCCCTGTCCGACCTGCGCTTGCTGCATGGAATCTGACTATCTCATTTGTTTACAATGATTCTTAGCAGCCATCATTCATCACTAATGATTCATCATTCACCGTTCCTTCTCATTTATGAAGAGTTATTGACACTACAAGAACTATTCAATAGACATCACCAATGACTTTGTTCATTTCAACCCGGTGCGGACTGCATCTTCACAGGCCGCGGAAAGCAGCTGTGAACACCAAGAGACTGGTTGCAGGGCATAGTCAGATGTGGATTCCTGGTGACAGCTCAATGGGAATCCGGCAGGCAATGACGACAGAGTGGCACCATAAGCCACCATTGGGTCACCCTTTTGGCCGATCCTCAGCCATATCATCAGCCAAACAGACCAACTGAATTGGATTAAATCAGTATAATGTGGTTCCAGTATATGGCGAACTGGGTCGCAACCCACCGTCCGAAAGCCATTGGGTTGTACTTCACATGCCAACGGGCGGACTAGGTTGGTCATTTTGGAATGTGAACAGCCAGGGGCACAGGGATCCTTGACCCACAGCCACATGTTGAAAGGGGGAAGCGGCATCGCAATCAACTTATCAACATACATTGTCTTGGTTTGCCGTTCTCATGGTTGTCGCCATTCCATGGATACCCAAAAACCTCAAAGATGTTGGAATGCGACCTGCAGAATTCATCAACTGCCTCAGGTGGCCAACCAACGATACCCCAGCCTCTTTCCTGGCAACATGAACAAGGCCTTGCTGCTTGGTCTGTCCTCCCAGGCTCCCCCAGAGGTTCCATCGTCTGTCGTCACGCCGAGGCACTAGGAAGTGCAGGGCCAGGCTCCAATCCTTGGCTCCTTCGCAGAGGTCCATCAAGGTGTTCAGTGTCACCAGGCTGGGCTGCAGCTGCTGCTGCTCCTGATGGCAACGGTGGCCATCAGCTGCTGAGGGATTCACTGCTTTGGCTAAGCCTTGAGGTTTCATCATCACTGGGAGGGCAGCTATGAAAATCATTGAAAATCCGTTTGTTGTATATAATTTGTCAGTTTTTCTGTTGCTTGGCGCTTGCTATGTTGGGATCATCTTGTTGCCAACGACTGAATCAACCAAGAAACTGAACGTAAACCAAGATCTGGGCCCGAAGCGACCCAATAAAATGGTGTAAATCCCTGTCCTTTAAACTCAAACCAACCCCTTGGAACCTTCGAATTCACCGATTCCTTGCAAGCAACCCCTGCGTTTCTGGCGATTCCTCTACTTGGAAGGACCCTTCCAACACAGCTCTCAACTCGCCAAGATTCCATGCTTTGCAGCACAGTGTGGCGGATCTCCAAATTTCCAGCGCTTTGGCAAGCACTCATCATCACATTGTAACTTACCTGGGCTTGGTGGCCAGCAGCTGAGTTGCTGACGGCGTATGGCAATGAGCTAGGAAAACACAGCCATAGATCGCCAAAGATTGTTCCCTGTGGAAATCTTCACCAATGAAGTGCTGAGAACGTCCACAGGTTTTGGAGAGCCCATGGCGGTGCCGAGGGACCAAGGCAGTCCCAAACCTTGATAGTGTCTGGTCATCCATGGTGGATCTTCCCTTGCTAAATGTTGGAATATGCAAGGTTACAGGGCGACCCGCCAGCATTGGCAAGGTGTGTATCGATAAAACCAGGTAACTATCAGCATGCTGGCAGCAGCAGTTTTGGTTCAAGTGGCCGTGTTCATCTCGCCAGCCTTCAGAATTTGTAGGCCTCGGGCCCACTCACTGGCACCTACGGCGCAAAGGAGCAGCAGTATTGGCCCATCCTCATCTCACAGAAATATGCTTGTCAACTGCTTGAACATTTAGAAATGATTGAAACCACCAGCCAGATTTAAAAGATCCCAACAATTATGTAGAAAAAACACTGCGATATGTTAGAATCAATTGGTTTCAACTCGGCACAACTCAGATTGAGTATGCACTCGCAGATGGATTATATAATTGTATATCAACCACCAACCTGAGTCCAGGCATCAATTGAAGAATTGGCTCAGCATCGGGTTGGTTCAGAAGCTTTCCCGCAATGGACCTCTCTCACCAGCTGATATCTCCAACCACTTGGTGGGCCGTTGATCGTGGAGTGGTAGACATGAACAAGTTGATGTTTTTTTTCTGCTAAGCATAAATCTATGGTTCTTAATGTACTTGTGCAAATACATAATTGTGATAAGACATAAACAAACAACTAATTGTTGTGTTTCTTTTAGTACTTAATGGCTGACCCCCTGCAGACCCCCGCTATCCATTCTCCCCTACTACCATTCTCAACCACTTGGTGTACCACGCAGCTGAAATTCATGGATCGAAGCTTTCTCGATCGCGCCTACACATGCATTGGCCACCACGTTCAGGGTGAAGATACCTAATTCCTCAGAGTCGGCTGTTTGGAGTGTCTTGGTTATGGCTTAGTTATGGTGATTACATCCACTATAAGGAGATGCTTAGTTGCTATCATTGGTCATTGGTCCTGAATTTTATTGCAAAAGGGTGAGAATGGTTCCGATGACCTGGCTCGAGATCTCGACTGCCACCAAATTGTGCACGGCTTTAATCTACGCACAAAAGCACGGACACTGTCTTGGTGATCATATTCCGAACAAATAGATATACATATCATGTAAAATCTGTATATACTTGATTATACTTATATACTTGTGTGTTGTATTTCTTATCCATTCCATTATGTGCGTGTATGTCGGTTATACTTTGGAATGTGTGGAATGTGAAGGCCTGAGTCTTGGACCATGTCATTCAAAATAACTTAACGTATCAATGAGATTCGATTTGAAGATGCTGTGGTCAATTTTGAATCCCAAAAACCTCTGAGTCAAACATGTGGTTCCACTGTTGCGGATGTTCTAATTGGTTCCTCAACTTCAGTTTTCAACATTAAGATTCTCATGGCTTTGAGAAGGATTCTTTCTTTGTCAAATCAAATGCCTTGTTTGATTGTCAAAGCGTGGTTCTCTCTAACACCTAAGGCGACTTGATACCGGCTGGATCACTGCCCATCTCCTGTAGATTGAACCGACCAATGGCTGCGTTTCCTCGTCCCTTACCGTGGCTGCTCCCGCGAGGCAGCGAGGCACCAATCCCAAGTCTTGTATCCAGTCCAGGCATGCCAAAGACCTCAGTGGCTCATGTATGAATCAATGGATACAATACTCATGTATGAATCAATGATCCATGGATGTGGAATCAATGATTCCAGGCATGCATACTTGTTGTCTTTTAATCATGAATGGTGCACATACAATTGCATGCTGCTGCTGATACACTATCACACCATACTTGTATTTCAAGCGCACGGATCCTACATGTTGGATCATCGCAGATATCTTCCAACAGCCAGGCTGGACATGTTTGTAGTACAATGGCCATTGACAAAACACCATCAATTGGTCCAGCAAATCATGGGATGCGATCCATATATCAATAAACCACTATCAATAAACCACCATGCCTTTTTTGCTATCAGTAACTAGCTGGTTGGCGGTTTCAACCCCTATGACAAATATGCTTGTCAACCAACTAACCATTTATTTGGTAATACACTTGGAAAAATGACAAATGTTTGAAACCACCAACCAGCTAGGCATCTACCATTGCATATGGGGCGAGCTCCATCCTCTACGAGGTGACTTCTGTTCAACTGGGTTGGATGGGCAACCAATGCAGCCCAGCTGTGCCAAAGATGGCTTTTGTTGATTACTAGCTGGAAGTTCAATCATCACCTAATAATCACTCCGTTCTTCATAGCTTGTTTCTTCCTTATGATGCTCAATCATAGCCTTGTTGACTAGAAGTTGAATAGGCACCCAACATATGGGGCTTCTTGCTGATTAATAATAAGCTCACCCACCCCAGAACTCATAGGAAAAGCATCTCCACTAACAACTCAATACATTCATTTGTCTATACCTATACATAAAACGCATGTATTTGTAATATTTGCAGCTTCAAATTTCTATAATCAATATAAACAACAAATGTGAACAATCCCTTCTCTACAAACATGAGAATCTCCGGATATGTTGCTTCTGCTGATCTCATCCAAGGTTAAACTCTCCCTTCTCAGCAAAGGTGCTGGGCCCATTGGTTGCCCCGTGCCAACGCCGTGGCCACAGCGCCCATCAAAATCACATCCTCAGGAGGGGGGGTCCGATCCAGCAGCAATGATTAATCTTTATAATATATGTATATATAGCAGTTATATAATACTTCAATAATTAATTATGCTTCAATGATTAACGATCCATAGTTATGATTCAAATAGTTGATCCATAATACTTCCGATCCATAATTATGCTTAAAATAGTTGACTGACGATGGAGTCTTGAAACTACCAGCAAGTGTTGGAGCTGACAATGAAAAAATAAAGAACATGCACAGCTGATTGTTCACATAGCCCAATTGTTCGAGGATCATCCAGCATTTCACCGGTAACCTACCCTGAAACAGCGGCATAGGTTCTTTGGGATAGGTCACTGTGCCAACACATGAACCCCAAGACGATCCCCGCGCATTGAACAACCACCGTTGCCAGTCAACATCCTTTACCATCAATCGAACCTAACCATCACCATAATCAACCATGGCTATGCACTACTCACACTCACCATTGATATGCGTTTCTTAAACGTCAAATTGCCTATGATCAGTCAGTCACTGTTCATCATGGTGGCCTACCATCAATTTAGCCATAATCAACCATCAGCCAACCATTCATCAAGCATCATCAAGCATCAACAAATCACAAAAAACACATCATCAACCCTTTCTGTTCATAGTCATTGATATCACTCACCAATTCATGATGAAGCAACCAATCAACAAACTAGTTTTACTTGGTATATCCCTAACATTTAACTAGTTGCAGTGGGCCCCTAGTATAGCCAACAAACATTACAAACCAACCAATCACCACCAACAAACTATTTAATAATCAACAAACAACTTATCATTGATGCTTCTTAACCCTCATTTAACCAACCAACCAACCAAGCACTCCAGAACTAACCAGCGAGGCACAGCGCTGAAACGACCCTTTCGCAGAAGCTGTGAAGCGATCTGCAGGGCCTCGAGCGGTGCCGACACGTCAGGTGTTGATGGTGAGTGGTTGGCTGAACAGCTGAGAAATGATGGTTGATGATGGTGGTTGATGGTGGTGGTTGATGATGGTTGATGCCGGTTAGTGATGGTTAAATGATGGTCAATGACAGTCAGTGATGATGGTTGATGATGGTGGGTGATGGTAGGTGATGGCTGGTTAAAAGTAGAAAGTGTTGGATGGTTTATGACCCAGCAACCATCGGTTCAAATAATGATTAATGACGGCTTTCAAGGTAGGTGACGTTGGTCAATGATGGTTTCAATCATGGTCAAGCTGATGGTTTATGCTGGCAAATCAAGCATTGCGATGATTATATGATCAGAATTAGTAGATTGCCAATGAAGACAAATTCAATTGCTGATAATGGTTGGAAAACGTGGTCAACGTATTGTCGATCCGAGCCGCGCAAAATGCTGAGGCTGGTGGATGTCTCCAAACGAACAATTGGTTGTTCTGCAAAAAGTTCTTGGACTCGGAACTTCAATTTTATTGCCAGAAAAAGCGAGGTTCGACTTGCTATGATCAATCATCAGTAACTATTTATAATACACCATGTGTGGTTCATCTACTTGCTAATGTTCTATACACAGAACTATGAACCATAATTCCCGGAACATCAATATATTTATGGGTAACCTGCTAATATTCTTCTACTGTACTGTTACCAGCAACCATTTGTTGGCCACTATCAACCATTCCCAATCGTACTCAAACATGGTTAACACAATATATTTACCACGACAAACCGCAACAGAACGACCACTGGTGACCACCATCAACCTATACGGTCGTGGGTCAAAACCCTGTGGCCCTGGCTGTTCGCACCAAACTAGTCGAGCTGGTGCCATGTTCATCCATGGGCATTTTTGGATTTTTTCGTAGACCCCATACTCCATGCCCCTTGGAAACTCATTGGTCGAACCATGATAACCCATTGGTATGACCCGTACCCATGCTATTCAACCGCCATCAGCCCGTACGTGGGTGTTTCTCAAACTAAGGGACTCCCAAAATCATTCAATATCAACCATTTATAGTAATAAACTTAATAAACCAACCATTTTGCTGCTTCCCCTAACTTCAAGAACCCCCCCATGTCGTTAACCAACCCACGCCGATTTCAGCACACCGGGCCTCAGACCACAAGGAGCACTTCCCCAGCGCTTGGATGACAACGGTGCAGTCGCGGCTATCGACGATCAAGTCGTTCCTGGGCGCGATGGGGGGGGCAACGATGAGGACCTCCTGGTTTATGGTAAAAGCATGGGTTAACAGTATAACCAACAATAGTAGGGGATAATAAGGGTTATACCAACAATAGTAGGGGATATACCAACAGTGTTAACCTACTATTGTTGGTTATTATATTAACCTACTGGTTATATCTGGTTATAATGGTTAACAGTAGGGGATAATAACCAACAATAGTAGGGGATATACCAACTATATTATGGCTATGGGTCAATAGTAATCCATCAACTTTCATGGGGGAGAATCACCAACAATAATAAAGAAAACGAGCTGGTTAATGATGGGGAACCAGGGGGAATAAGGGTTTTGACCCATAGCCAATTTGGTTGTTGTGGTGATCATCTTATTTTTGTGAAATAATCATTTGTAGTGGTTGATGGTAGACTGGTTTAGATAACCACTCCGCTGTAGTGGATGATTGGTTGCTGTGGTGATTACTGTATTTCATCGTCACTATCTCACAATTTCTAAAGGTTATAGTAAAACTACAGCTTTCAAAACATCATGGTGTGCAGCAACATGTAACATCGTTTCCTGTGATATTTCTCACAAAGGTCAGTAATTGTCAATGGTGATGAATGATTATGGTTGGTTTTGATTGGTAGCAAAGGATAACAATGGTATGTAACGGTATGTATATATAGTTGTTCAAAACTGGTTGGTGGTTTCAACCCCTATGAAAAATATTAGCCAACCAACCATTTGTTAATAGTTGTACTACGGAAAATGAATAATGTTTGAAACCACCAGCCAAATAATGGTTTCCACCAACAGCAGCAAGAATAAAACAATCACAAAAAAATCATCTTGCCGCTGCGCTTCTCATACAGCTTGGCCGCGATGTCTCCAACAGTGACAGCAGCCGCAGTGCCAGCATTGCTGCTTTTGGACAAGCGGCCGTACAGCGTCCTGACGCGTTGGACCACTCAGTGCTGCGTAGCAGTTGCTACGACTGCTTTAGTTGCTTCTACCCAATGATGGAAGCGATAACAACAGCGGTGGCAGTGTACAAACCTGCTTGCCATGTTGCTCCCTGGCAAATTTGTACCACGATGTGGGTAAACAATGGTTGATATGATTCTGATGGTGCAAGCAAGCCATACTTCTCTGCTGTTGGGAACTAACAAGTTCATCAAAATCCAAATGCAGCGATCTTCAGTTCCCCAGTGTTTCTTGGAAAAAACAAACAACTATCCAACCACCCCTAGCTGAGATTTGCCAGCAGCTGCACTGAAAAGGCTTGGCTCCCAAAGTCCTTCACAACCAAAGCGGCAACATAACAACGACAGCAGTATCCGCAACAACAGTCGTGAAAAACGGGGTGGAAAACTGTTTGGAAGAATCCCTAAACAAAAACTGTGGAAATCCTATAACATACATACAGTATAAATCTCTCAAAAAATGGCCCAAATCCAATGTCTCATGAGAAACATCTGCAAATGTCTCAGCAACATCCGATTGCGCCAAGTTTCTGCTTCTGCGCCATGCGACATGAACGCTCAAGGAGCTACGCGCGCGGCTGGACCAAAACTCGGCAAGGAAGGGTGAAGCTTAGCAGTTTGTTGGCGGCATCACATGGTACTCTGTTGGTACCACAGTTTTTTGAGTACCATGTATGTGCTACCAACAGAGTATGGTATCCAAGTAATGGTCTTTATCCATTATCTTTTGGTGCTACATCTGTTGGTAGCAATTGGATCATGGATCATGTCCATGTATGTGCTACTTTGAAAATCAATGGTATCCAACCATCAGATTGGAAAATCAGTGGTATTTAACCATCAGAGTGGATAATGGATAGTACCATGCATAATGATCATGTATGTCATGCATGTCTGTTTTAGATACCATGATTCGATTGGATAATACATGCAATTATACATGATATCTAAAGACAATTTTTAGATGGTCGACAAAGTCTTTAAACATGTCGCCCTAATTAGCCATGATTCTAAATGCTTAATACCGATCCGAGACAGCAATCTAGTGGTTTGACGGATATTCACCGTGATTTCAATTTGACCCTTAGTTAATTTTGGTTGTGTAAAGCTAATTTAATTGAAATATGGTTATTTCTAGTTGACTTGTTTGGTTAACTTGATCGGTAATAATTCAACATCATTCATATATGCTGATTTCCTCACAATGACTATTAATCATTGATCATCACCCGTCATCACTCATCATCAGCCATCATCAACCACCATCAACCACGATTACTCAGCATTGAAACGTTGTTATTCAACCATCATTCACCACCATTGGCAGTCATTCACCATCATCATTCGACCATCATTACGATCATTAATCATCGTCAAACCCTGTTAGCCATCAGCAACCACTATTAGATTACTTCAATAACCATCATGAGTTGACCATCATTAACTTGAACCATCAAACACTACTATAGATCTACAAGCACTAACCACCATAACTTATGAATTCAACCATCCTTATCTTGGTGGCGTGCTATTAACCTCTAGTTAACCTCAAGTTGCTATTGACCATCATCAATCTCCTAACCATCAAGAGTTGACCATCACTAACCATCAACTCACCATCATTTAACCATCAATCAACCAGCATAACCATCAACTCACCATCATTTAACCATCAACTCACCATCATTTAACCATCAACTAACCATCAACTAACCATCAACATCCATCAACTAACCATCAACATCCATCAACTAACCATCAACTCACCATCATTTAACCATGAACTAACCATCAGCAAGCCTTCTTTGCCATCGCTTGAACTCCCATGACTTTCACCGGCGTGGCGAAACGCCGCGGCTCGCCGCGGCTCGCCTCGCCACAGCCCAGCAACATGTGAAAGGCGATGGCCTCGATGCCGTGGGATGAGTTGAAGCTGAGGTTCAGCAAGGGTTTATGGTGCTTGAACTGGTTGAATGATGAATGATGAAGTGCTTGAAGTTTTTGAACTGGTTGAAGTGGTTAAGTGATGAATGATGATAAGTGATGGGGAATGATGGTAAATGACGATGAATGATGGGTAGAGAAGCAATCTTTGTTGGGTTCTCGTCAATTCTCACAAGCAGCATTGTAGGCTATAAGAAATCAGAGTAATTAACATTGACGTGGACTAACAATCAAATGATTGATACTCACGATGACCATGAAAACTCACTCCAGCAGCTTGTTGACCGTTCTCAACCACTATCGACCATCATGGTCCAGCATCAAACCATGACCATCAATGAACACCAACCATGACCATCAATGTATTAAACATCATGAGCAAAATCCACCATTGTTATCAACCATCATTGAGTGCTTAAACAATCATTCATCCTCATTTACCCTGGTCGAGCCATTTTCAACTAACTTGGCTAATCATGGTCTCTAACCAACTTCGAGGTTATATAACCATACTGGTTCAATACCTAAATGGTCATCAACCGACTTGCTACCACTATCAAGCGACTTGCTACCCAGTTCACTACCTAATTGGTGTTGAATAAGCATAGTGGTTCGCAAGTCACTTGATGGACCATAGCGCTTAATAACCATGATTAGTCTTCCAAAACCATGTTCAATAATTAACGATAGTGGTTAAGCGTGTTCCATATATTTATACATACATTCTATTCCATGGTTAACCACTATTGGTGTTACTATGGAATAATCATGATTAGTGTTCCAAAGAATCATGATTAGTGTTCCAAAACCACGGTTACTCACCACTATCTGATCCTTCCAGCAACGCTCCTGGGTCACGACTTCACCACCGCTCGACACCCTGCGAGACCGCGGGACCGGTGCCCCGACCAACAAACTCTCGCAGTAGGCCAAACCTGGCGGTTCCATGCCATGGGATCAGCGGATCAGCTTGGCTGAAAAACGGTGAACCATTGGTGAAGCCCACAGCTGGTCAGTTGGTCAAGCTGGTTATAATCACCAGCTTGGTGATCATTGGTAAACTGACTAGCTGACTAGCTGGTTAACTGATAAGTGAACTAGTTGGTGAACCATTGGTGAACTATGGCCAGCTACCGGATAGCTGATTTCATGGTCAACCATTGGTGAACCAACTGGTTTTAGATGGTTAACTGATAATTAACTAGTTGCGATGTGATGCTTGACCATGGTTGATCCATGGTGAAACCCATGTGTTTGACCACGGTGAAACTAGTTGGACTAGTCTCATGATAAAACACAAAACCACTTTGGGCAGCATAAACGGCACTTGTGACAACTTGCAGCATGTTCTTCTGAACTCAACATCCCCAATCTCGTGTTGAGCAAACCACTGAACGTCAGTGGATCTGGAAGATTGGTTCATTAAAAAAGTGATAGATTGCTTAATCTGTAATATCATCACGATATATCACGATGGTAACCAACATGAATCAACCATAGTTGATACAAGCAGTGGATGATTTGATGATCAACCCGTGGTTCCCATGCTTTCACTGCTTTCATCAACTATGGTTGGTTCCCATGGTGATGG
>VSDK01014300.1:0-13514 GCA_009767595.1 Symbiodinium kawagutii | reverse complement strand
TTCAGCAGGGGATCAGATGACCCCATGGAGTTCACCCCTTCCGCATGGAATCCCATGGTGATCACCTGGTGCTTCCGCTGGTCCGCCAGCTGCCTGGGCCGTCGTCTGTTGCATCGCTGGCTGACCTGCCGGGCACACGGCGGTTGGCTTCGGTGGGTGAAGCCCCTGAGACTGTCACTTTGAAGGCATACATATCCTTTAGTAATCTTTAGTATCTTAGTAATCCTGCAAGTTAGTCCCCATCTTAGTAATCCCTAGTATCAACCTAGCCAAGACTTGATCAGTTAGCGAGGGGTGTCCTCGCTAAGTTGTGCTTTTTCATCGCAACTGTTAGGCATCGCTGCTGGGCAGAGACTTGCGGCGCAGCTCTGCGGCAAAGCACGAGCGATCTCAAGCAGTGGGAGCCTTTGTCACAGGCTTTCTGTAGATCTTGCTACCGTAAAATATCATGTCCCTTGGAGGGTAAATCAAGATGTAGGGAGAATAAACCGTGCATATACTGGAGTATCAGGAGTATCAGTATTTACATGTCTTCAGTATTGACCACCAGTTCTACCATTCTTCATTGGTCCTGAATCAATTGTTGTTCCCTTGCAGTTTTGATTGATCGAAGCAATCAAGTATGATAAATGTGATTACAAGATTCATCTCAACACAACAATAATAACTACTGACTAGCACCCGTTGAATGTGTTATCAGAATCAGCACAAACATGTATTATCAATCGTTACGATATCAGTCTATATCTATGCAATCATTGAGTCAACTGTTATGAACCATGGATTATTCCGTTGTTATTCCGCACTAAGCCACTAAGTACCACTGTTCTCATCAACCAGTTTCCTTGTTGACCATGCGTATGGTCATCACAATCAACCAGTGCAATCGAACAAACATGGAGTCATTACGAACCAATTGGCATCTTGCGGCTTAGCAACAATAGCTTACCAAGATTGGTTGAAACATCCGATGAATCACGTTGAAACGAGTGCTGCTAATATAATGTAATTAGGTGCTCCAACCGTCCATTGTTGATAATGATTTTATTGTTACCACTTTCATGATAGCAAATAAACACAAGAAAACAAGAGTCAAACAATCGTGATCCTTTGCAACCAAAAAATGTTACCACTACATATCACTACTGTATCATGACCATCACTGTTTCAATGGTATCTGGTTGCTAGCAGCTTGACGTGCTGGCGACAAATGATTGAAAGATGATCAACCTATAGGATATCACTCCTGCGATTGGGTCATCCGAGCGACCATAGCTTGAAGGGGCAGGGCCAGCTCTGGTAAAGGTGTGCAGCGCTGCAGGGCTTAAAGATATTTCAAGAAGCATAAGGGCCCAACAGGCCGATCCCAACTGCAGGCGTTCCTTTTGGCCGCCGTGCAATCGCAGTGTCTCAGTCCTCCACTGACGTCCAGAAAGACATCCATCTCTTCCTTAAAGCATCCAAAAAGTAGAAGTATAGTACAGTATAGTAGTAGATGTAGTAGAAATGCTACAAGTCACCAAATGGATCATCTCCCCTTTGAACTTGTAACCTGTCCCTATTTGGAGCGCTGGGCCCAGGTAACGAATTCTTGTGAGAGTCTTGTGAATGGAGACTGTACTTGTCCCCTTACATCCGAGATCTGCCATAGCGACAAACCCGTTGCCAAGGATGGCAGCCAATCCACCACTTGTGGTCTGACTCTGCTAGATACTCTTCAACTGATCTTGACTTTGGAGCTGTCACCACCCCATTCTGGATGTCCACACGTAACAATGGATCCGTCTTCCAGAATGGCTGCGAATGCCATAGCGGTGGCCTGAATTTGCTGCACATTCCGGAGCTGATCTTGGACTTGAGAGCAGTCACCACCCCTTTGTGGATCGCCCCATGTAACAACGGACCCATCCGCAAGGATGGCAGCAAATGCCTTCACTGTGGCCTGAATCCGGTATACACTGTGGAGCTGATCTTGGACTTGAGAGCAGTCACCACCCCATTCTGGATCGCCCCAGGTAACAACAGATCCATCTGCAAGAATGGCAACGAACGCACGTGGTGTGGCCTGAATCTGCTGCACACTCCAGAGCTGCTCTTGGATTTTAGAGCATTCGACAGCGAACAATGGAGTACCCCAAGTGACGACTGAACGGTCCGCAAGAACAGCGGCAAATGAATGATTCGTGCCCCAAATTTGTTGCACGTTTTGCAGCTGATCTGCGACTTGAGAGCTGTCTCCGCCACCATTTGGATGGCCCCAGGTCACGACTGACCCATCTGCGACGATGGCAGCAAAGGCACTTGCTGTCGCATGGATCTGCTGAACACTCTGGAGCTTCTCTTGAACTTGAGAGCTGTCACTACCGCTATCTGGATCGCCCCAGGTAACAACTGACCTATCTGCAAGGCTGGCAGCAAAAGCACCAGATCTGGCAGCCTGAATCTGCTGCACATTCTGGAGCTGATCTTGGACTTGAGAACTGTCACCTCCAAAATTTGGATTGCCCCAGGTAACAATTGACCCGTCTGCAAGACTGACAGCAAATGCACTGCTGGTGGCATGAATTTGCTGCGCGTTCCGGAGCCGATTTTGGACTCGAGAGCTGTCACCACCCCCATGTGAATTGCCAATAATTGCCCCATGTTATGAGTTATAGTCTCCTCCAGGGCACCACAATGCAAAGGCACGTTCTGTCGCTGCTACCTTGACTTGAAGGGAAACTGCAGTGATATGGTCTCCATCTTGAACTCCTGCAGCTTGCAGTGTCTCCTCAGGATCGGCGAAGAGATGTCCGTCTGCAGTGACAAGTTTCAGGAACTTTTGTCTCAAAGCCTTCCGCACCTCAGACTTCAACTCCCTAGCAGTAGAGGACTCTGGGAGTGAAAAGCTTTCACTTCGACCACTCGGCAATGTTGCAATGATGTGAAGCATCAGTCAATTACAAGGAGTCACTCCCCCATATGTTTCCTATCTGAAATTCCTGTTTACGAATATCTCCACGAGCCAAAGGTTGATGAGGGCACACAATGCAACTGCTGTGCAATGGATTATGGATGTTGGAAAAATGCCATAGAATGTCCCAAATGTCTGTACAACGGTTTTCGAACTTCATAGTTGGCAGTAAAAGGAATGCACAATCTGGGTATGTGCCAAAATAGGGTTACCAATAACCCACCCAAAAATTATCATCTAACTAGGAAAACCATTAATGGGGGGTACCACCATTTTGGCACGTACCCATCTGATCAACAGCCCAACAACGACCATGCTTGCGGAAATGGCTTTTATCCTTTGCAAATGCGGGTTCTCCAGGCTTACATTCGTTGAGGATGCACAGTGGTTCCAACATGTCCTCCTAACAACTGCCAGGATTGTCAATGGGAGATCCGCTACGAAACCACCACGGCTGGTGAATGACTTGGCTGCGAGTCAACATCCCAGGTGGGCTTGCAGGCGCACGGCCAGGGGTACAGGGGCCACAGCCAGCTGGGACAGCATGTATTGAGCTGGTAAAATGGTAGGCCATTGGAGGTGGTTTGGCAACAGGCAAAACCTCGCACAAACCATCATTAATTAAATCGATGGCTGGTTGTGTCAAACAATGGTTTGGTTATGCTATAAATCAATGGTTTGTCAAACAATGGTTGGTTATGCTACGCACTAAAAATAAAAAACACCATTAACCAACCATCGATAGCAATGTGCTAACCATGCTCAAACACTTTGGCTATCTTTGGTTATTGAATATTGATGGTTAACACAGGGCCACCAACCAGGGCTGGTCATTCATAAGCCCTATTGTTGGCTCTTACCGCCATCAAGCATTATTGCGAGCTCTGTCACAACTAGTAGTAGGACTTATTCCCTCAATCATAGTTGAGTAAATCACTAGTTAGTAATTCCCAAACAAAACAAAGTGAGAACAAGTTGGTCATAACTTATACTGTAACCATCATCACCATGATCATCAAACATAGCCAATCAAAAAAAAACGGGCGAACCAACAATAATGCTTACATTATGACCAAGACATTATTGACCCGAACCACTAGTTGGAGTTCCTCCCCAGCAGTTGGTTTACCACCATGCATGGTGGTTGCTGGTGAACTAAACTAGTTGGAATTATCACCCAAAAGTTGGTGATTCAGTGAGCAAGTTCATTAATCACGTTTCATCACTCGTTGCTGGAGTAAGTCAGCTTTAATTGGTAGTCGGTTTAATCACCAGTTGGTGTAATCACTAGTTGGTCAACTAAACCGTTGGTCAATTAAAACTGGTTGGTGGTTTCAACCCCATTGAAAAATGTTAGTCAACCAACCAATCATTGGTTAATGATAGGGAAAAACGAACATGTTCAAAACCACCAGCCAAAAAACCATCTCAAACCATTCATCCCAGCTGCCGTCGCCTGTTGGGCGCGGTGTTGGCAGCGTTTCGGAAGCCGAGGAATGCAATGCACACATTCCGAGCCTCTCAGGTTTTTATGGTGGGTTCCGTGGTCCATCCATGGTGGTTCCTATGGTCAATCCATGGGGGTTCCTATGGTCAATCCATGGTGGAAGCACCAATGAAGCACCAATGAAGCACCAATGAAGCATCAGTTTTAGTGGTAAATTGGTGCTTCATTGGTGCTTCATTGGTGGTTAACAATGGGGAATTTAAGATTATCAGGACATGATCCATTGGCGTTTCATAACGAACGAGGGCTGAACCATGGTTAGTTAATGTTTGATGCATGCGTTAACATCCAATTAGCAGCAGCTTATCAGTGCAAATCACCAACCGATGGTGGTTCACAATGGCTTCCGATGGTGGTTCAGCATGACTGGTGCTGAATACTGGGAAATGACAATTGACAGTGGTTGACTCATGGCTCATTTATCGACAATGAATGGTCAGTTGGTGATTCACAATGGTTATTGATGGTGAGTTCATGATTTATGGTCTTAATAGCGGTTATACACATGATGGTTGATGACTGGTTGACTAGAGGCTACTTCAAAGTAAATGAATGGCCTTTCTTATGGTCCACAATTTCTATGAGCTGCTGGTGCTGCTGCTGCTCAGAGCCCTGATAACCACTGCCTGACCAACCAACCAATGAACCAATGAACCAATGAACCAATTAACCCACCAACCCATCGCCTACGCTGCTCACACCGACAACGGCGACATGGCCTGATGCAAAAGCTTTCTCTCGCGCGAAGAATCCTGAGCACGGGGCAACGGGGCCACTCGTTGAGGAAGCAGCATCAACTATCATGACCCGGTACCACTATCGTTAACAGTGTCATAAATCGATACAAATCGTCAACAAACAACTAATCATAATTAGCAACGACAATCGCCGTCATCATGTCAGATCAATTACAGTATTTAAACCGCTGTCAACTAGCGTTCAATGCCAAAATCCACACTGGAAATCACTTGAACCCATTGTGTATCCCTGGTTCATGTTGTGAACTATCCACCAAATTAATGAATAAAAACCAACTAGGTGTCAATTGTGAATAAACGTCAATGATATCATCTATTGACATCTATTCTTCAATTATCATCATTAATTATCTATTGTCAATTCATGAATGAATGTTAAATAATTATCCAACTAGATGTCAACTCATGCTTAGCATCATGCTTTTAATGGATCTCTCATCATCTCCGTTTCGCTCGCCGTGGTCGTCACTTGGTTGGGGAAGCTCCCGGCCGGATCTCCCAGGATCTCGCAGGGCTTCCGCGCTGCTGCGGCATAGAGATCGACTCCGAAGCTCAAGCTGTCCTGCAGTCCGGTCCCCAGGAAACCTGTTGAGGCCTCATCTATCAGCTGTATGGCTTGGCATCCTGAGATCTTTGATGATCTTTGGCCTTCCTTGGCTTTGGAAAAGCTGGTAAGTTTTTGTGAAACGACATATTCGGGATGCTTTTGTGGGGGTACACACACAAAGTACAACCCCACTGACAAACGAGAATGAATCTGCTAGTAGTTAGTATAGTTACCATGATATACCATGATCAACCGGTACAGTCTTAATCAGGGCATCGTTCATCATCAAGCGCGACCCATCCCGGCATATGGCAAGTGGCCCAAACCACCCGTTGTCTCATTTCTCACGATTATTACAACATATTACAACCACTAATCATTCACCATCAAGTTAACGAGCATTGACCGTTTGTGATCATCCATTACTTAACAAGCTCCAACAATCAATCGCCGTCAATGATGTTTGACATTATGGTTCACATAGCTGCTCACCCGTTTGTCAATAACACCAAAAAGAACCAGTTTATCCACCATTCCGAGCTGGTAATTTACCCTGGAAATGATGGGTTGTGGATCAACTCGTGGGCTAATTAGGCTTCAATCATGGGGCAATGATGGTACAGCGTGGTTTGATATGGCTTGATATGGCTTAAAACATGGCTGCAACAGGTGATCCGTCATCTTCTTCCAGCCGCCAACCTGCCTATCGCCGTTGCAGGCCTCTTGCAGCTGCTTCAAGGGCGTGGGTCCCAAGAGTCGTTTTCCAGCGTCCAGAAAGCTGGCATAGCCTCAGGCGGCTGCGCCGACCAACGGATAGCTGCTGGGTGGAGGTTGCCAGCCCCAGGCGCCAAGTCACAAGCCATCACCCGCAGGTATGGTTGGAAATTAAGATTTGAAACCACCAACTCACCAACTAGGTTTGGAAGAAACCACTGGGTGTTTCATCTTGAGGAAACATGTTGGTGGTTCAACCTCGATTGCTTGGAAGAAGGACCTCGATTCGCTGAAACACTGATGCTTCATCTTGAGGAAACATATCTGACGGCAAAAATACCTGCAGCTTTGACAAATGCTGGGGGGTGATCGACCATGTAGTTGACCATCAATTAGCCACCCATAGTCCTCGTAGTTATAGCTAGTATCACGTCAAGGATTCTTTTGCCATGGCCATGGCTTCCCACAGTTTGCAGCGTATCAACTAACTCGTTGACCGTCAATGAACCCATTCAGAGTTCACCACCGGCCATCTAGCATCTGGTTTCACCACTCCCTGTAGCTCTTTAGCTCCCCCTTTAAAGGGATTTGGGGATAGCCCTGGCTCCGAATCGCTCCCTCAGAATCACCAGCTAGCCATCTATAGCTGTTGCTAGCGCTGATGATTGGCACCCCAGCACCTCCCCCAAGCCCAGCAACTCTTGCCATTCGCCGCATGCTTCTCGCGGCACCGGCGGCCCATGGACAGGTCCAACCAGATCTGGCCACCAGGTCGGCCGACATGGCCATGGTTTCATGATTGCCATGGTTTCATGTTTCAACCATAATAGTAGTTGACAACCATAATCACCAGTGGTTAATGACTAGTAGTTACATGTTTCAACCAGTGGTTAATGACTATAGTAATTGATAACCATAATCACTGCCAATTGGTTAATGATTAGTAGTTATGACCATGGTTTCATGTTTAAATAATAACCAGTGGTTACCTGCAGCTGCTGGCGATTCATGGAATGAATAAACAAATAAATAAATGGTTCAACTAAAATGGTAGCCACATCCATCCACAAAATGATCATGTTGAACAAGGCAAGTGCCACATCATCATCACAAACAACAGTCCCCCCGAAAAAAATCGTGGATCTGCCTACAGCAATGGTTCGGATATTCATCAATTGGAAGCCATTATCCCAATTGGTACAGTTGAACACGAACAAATCATCTTCAAACCACCCACCAAACAACAAAAATGGTTATTCCGTTTTACGTTGTACCCCTATAGACATTGGCTATATGCAGCTACAACACCTCCATTATTGTTCTTGCTTACAACCCCATGCTTTTGCAGCAGAAACACCGACAGCAACACCCACCCACCAACCAACCTGCGGCCGTAGGCGTTCAGGGACTCCAAGGTGAAGCAGTTCCTTTCCGGTGGGTTTGCGCTCGGTGGATAATCCAAGCACCATGGGTTGAGTGGATGATAATCCTGAAGGTTAAAAAAGGTTTGAATATGGCTTACCAGTAGTACCCGGGCAAGCCGGGGGCGGAAGTTTCCAAGGTTGTTTCACTATAACTGAAAAAAATGCGCCTATATTTCCGATTAAAATTCAATGGGCCATTGAAAATCAGGTCCAGATCCTGGTCCATCACAGCCTTCCCACATCAGCGATCGGACCGCCTTGAGGCTCTCAATCTGCCCGGCCTGGATCGATGCTGCTTATGGTCATAGCCATGGACGAGTCATGAGTCGCTTGGTGAAGCAAGGTCAACCTTGGTTATCCTTACCGTGGCTTTGGCCATCAATTCCTGATTAAACCTTGATGGTATCCATGGTCATCAATAATTAATCATCAATTAATCATTCTTGTAACAATTGGCTATGGGTCAAAATCCCGTACCCCTGGTTCCCCATCATTAACCATTGTTTTCCCTTAGTATTGTAGGTAAATCCTCCATAAGTTGGTTGGTGAATATTGACCCATAGCCAATTGATTTCTTGGACTTTGCTGCTGCATGCGATGTCTGCTATATACAGAGTCGGCCTAAGCGAACCTAAGCGTACCCTATACATACTGCAACGTTCACATCAGTGAATGACCTTGAACCAATGAGATGGCAATGAAAGGACAAAAAAAACCCATGGAAATGCAACAATTGATGATTGCCATCAGAAAGAGCAATTGCCCAAAATGACCAAATACTATGGGAGATCAACAGCTATTTCAAGGGTGTCTCCGAAACCATGGGTACCCCTTCAACTCAGCGAAAGTAAAAAGGTTCCTACTTGGCAAAGTCAAGGAACACGCCTCAAAAGTCGCCCCGCCGTTTTTTGCTTGAACTGAAGAAGCCATTTGCGCATGGATACTCAGCAACCAGCACTAACCAAACAATTCCACCAGTGACCTCTGGAATGATGGGTTTTCTTGCACCAGAAATGGGCCACGTCTTAGCACGAAGAGAACCTATCAGAATCATGGTCACCATCAGTAACCATTGCAAACCGTGGTTAGCATCAAACAACCATCATAAACCAACCATCACCAACCAACCAGTGCAATTTTATGCAGCTATCGGTCCCATGATCTGTCTTGTGTAAACGTATTGGCCCAAAGTAACTTAGCAACCACACGCCAGTTGCACCTCGCTTGGAATGCTCAACCTACAACTGACCATGTTTACTTGGCCGAAGGGTCTGATGTTTGTGTTCCCATCGCAAGCCCAAGCCTTCTCCACAGTGTTTAACCATAATTCACATCCTTTACGCAGTATTGATTCTTAACCCTGGAGTTCTCAACCGCACCCCCCCTAATCACTACCAACGATTTTGATGATTGGTTCGAATTTCTGCAACTTTTCCTTCGCAAATTTCCTTCCGTTCCTGTGATCCACAGAGCACTGGGAGTCGACATCTTTTGGAGTCATCCTCAGGCACAATCCCTGCTGGCGGCCTAACGGCTTCAGCTGGGTGTTTCCTCCAAATCACTTTTGATGTCGGTCACTGAAATAAAACAACTCAAGTGCTTGGTGTGTATGTGTCCCTTGGTTCAGGCGATATGAGAACTTGAGTTCCCAGATCACTCAGAATAGTCCTTATTCCATCAATTCGGAATATCAAATCATAGTGACTCGTACGAATTATAGGTGCGATATTGATATTACCGCATATTACTCATATTATATACTCATATTACTCATATATTACTATAGTACTTATAGTCCTCATAGTACTCATCCTTCAACAACCTCTGAACGTCGCATGGCAGAAACCGGGGGCCCGTTTCATGGCGTTTTTCAGCGGGCAGAAACCGCGCCTCTTCGTGCTGCGACCAGTAGAGCCTCATCTCAGCGAGAGACACCTTCCGCAAGGCAGTCAATGGTGGATGCGCTATTGGAATCTTGTGGATGATAATATCATTAACTAATTATCGTTAATGGTGGATGATGCTTAATGAATTACTCACTCTTATCCATGATTACAAGCAGATGGTCCTTATCATTGGTATTGTTATATTGTGATCGACACGATGTACGCCCCTCAATCATTGATAACGACATTCGCTAAGCTGTGAGACGCACAATTGTGAGGTCGAATTATATAGCTGAAGTATGCTGAAGTTGGTTATCAGCCATCACTCAACAACAATCAACCAAACGGGTTATTAGTCAGCAGTTCTTGAACAGAATGCTGAAGCGATTTGACCTTGGGGTTGCTTCGTTATGTTGTTGATGGTGGATTCCTATGAGTAAACATGTTTAAACATTCTCGACCATTCCAGGCAAGTGACCGGCTTGTTAGCAAGCAGCATAGAGCACTTATCATTGTCCAGTGCAAATCCATGCAAAATCGTTTGTTAACAACTGCTCGACGAGTTTTTTATCTATTAATTCATCAAAATTTGTTTTATCAACAACTACTCTAGTCTATTGGATAAAGAATCAAATCGACTACCCATGGTCAAGGATTGCTCAACATTCACTGAGTTCACCATCAACATTATCAATCACTAAAACTAACCATCACCAACCATCATTCACCATCAATGAACCGTCAAACGAATTCACCTTCCATCAACCATCATAGTTAATCACTTAATCAACCATTCATCAACCATTCACCAACCATTCACCAGCCATTCACCAACCACTAACCAGCCACTAACCAGCCATTCACCAACGTTCCAACCACCACCTTGGACTCATCACCGGCACCTCAGGTGACAGCGACCGCAGGTAGGCCCTCCAAGCGCCAGCACCGCGTTCTTCGGTGCCTCAGCACGGGATGGTTGATTGAAAACGGGTGTTTTAGCTGATTGGTTAATGGTTGATTGATATTGATTGATATTGATAATGTTTGATGGTTGATGATGGTCAACATTCAGCTGATTGGTTTAAAATTAGCTTATGGCTGATGAATGTTGATAATGTTGGAAGCTGGTTTAGCTGATGGCTAATTGGGTTGATAAAGGTTGAAAACTGGTTTAGCTGATATCAATTTGATGATTGATTGAGGGTTGATTGATGGTTGACTGTTGGTTCATTCATGGTTTGGGTGCTTGAGTGCTTGATGCTTCGTTGATATTTGATTGAATCTGATTAATAGTTATTTTCACCAATGATCTATGCAATACCCAGTCTCTAACCAGTGTCCAAACCTTCTTTCGCCCCATCAACCGTCAATTCAGCCACTGTGAGCAATCTTTTTCATGATCAAACACATTATATCTAAATCAGAGAAAAAGCTAGAGACTATGATTTAAGCATGGTTGATAGTGGTTGATGACGATCAACCATCAATAAACATAGTCTAACAATTTATTCAAGTCACTACTAACCATCATTCTGACCATCAACCTCAAGCATCAACCATCATTAACCATAGTCTAAGCATTGGTGACATAGTCTAACCATAGACTCATCATGAACCATAGTGGTTAACCAGCACCTCATACTAATCAACAACCATTAACCTCACAACCACCCTAGACTCATCATTAACCACCATAGTCCAACCATAGCTAATCATTAACCACCATAGACTGATCATTGACCAGGTTCTTCATCAACCATACTCATGAACCATCATTAACGATACTAATTGACCACCATAAACCACCATTTACGATGCTTGAAGCCACCATGGTTGCTCCTCAGCAGGTTGCTCCTGAGCCAGGTCCATGCGGTCTGCTGAGGCAACGACATGCGCGGCGCGCATCAGTCATTGCCATCTGCAAAGCGCGCCACTCGGAACGAGCCTTGGCACAGACATGGGCCGTTCACCGGGTGATGAATTGGTGATGGGACCGGGTCATTTTCTTGCAACATATGGTGATATTCAACCAATAATGATGGTGATTCATGATGGAATCCATGGGATCTTTGCTATTGGTTGATATTTGGATTTCCAATCATCATTGGTTGAATTTCTGGTTGATCATTGGTTGATATTTAGTTGATTCATACTTTCCAGAATTCAAGTATTGTCAATCAACCAGAGTGACTAAACCAATCTCTCACTATCGCAAGTGATGAATCATCATTGACAATCAATTTTCATCAGACTTGTTTACAATCGTTTTCAAACACTCTGTCATGAACCATCATTGATAGCAAGAAGTAATGGCATATGCACTGCCGCCTGTGGTGTAAGTATCATCGTAAATAATCATCAATAATCAATAACACAAACTAGTTGGCTGCATTTCGTAAGCGCTGGAAAAGAACATATAATTTGTTCTAAATCATATACCCTGTCTGGTTTGTTTTACCATAATTTATACTCAACACCTGACATGCTTGCTATATTCAGCAAAACCAACAAGGGGTTTAGATCGTAGGGATTTAGATTTGATAGGTTTTAGGTTTTTAAGGATTTTTTGGCAATACTAAAATCAATTTAAAAGACTGAGATTAATTGAGCAACATTGAGCAACATTGAGCAACAATAAGCAACATTTAGAACAAAAGAGCATAAACAGAACAGGCACTTGACTTTCCAGGCACTGGAATCCTGAGACACTTGACCCAGACTGGTAAACTTTGATGCCCTGTTTACATGTCCAGTGTCTATCATCCAGTGACTGTCCTGTGACTATCCAGTGACTATCCTGTGAAGAAGTCAAGTGATTTTGTCAAATAACATCCAGTGACTAAGTCCAATGATAGCTGAAGGATGTCCAGTGATGTTATCATGTGATACTCACTCGAATCATTTTTTCCCCTGTTGGCAACACAAGTCTCAGCTCATCTCACATGGTCACACCTCAGCACACAAGGTCAGCACACAAGGTCTTTGGGTACTTGAATGTGAAGTTCACAAAACATGAATGCAATTAAAAAGAAATGCACACAATTGACTGACTGACTTCAAAGATTAAAGAAGCAACTGTGCATTGTGCAGGCAAATGGGTCAGCACTGATTTTTTCCCCATGATGAGCAGCACTGGAGTGAATTGGCACAGTGTTGAAAAGACACTGGACCCCAAACATCTAATTTACATAGTTTTCAAAGATAAAAGCTACTTCCTGACCAAACTGTGGAGGATATACACCGGATTCTTCCAAGGCACTTTTGTTACCAGTGTAACTGCCATTTGGTCCCTTGGTAACTAGACCTCCATCTAAGCCTTCTGGTTTTGCTTTGACCAGATGGCCAAAGGCAGCACTTGATGTCCAGATTTGGATAGGTTTTGCAGACGGGCCCCCAAACGCACCTAAATAGGTGACAATTTTGGCTGATTGGGTGAAATGCAAAACACTGGACAGTACTGGACAGAGCGGCATGCATGAATTGAGCGGTTGTTCAAGACATGTAGTAATGCCACATAGCCGACACAGGAAAAGCAAAAATGCTGTACAGATCATCAAAGAATTGCCAACCTGAACAAATTCACGTGACCTGTCTCCCAAGAAGGCATTCACTGGACCTCGCGTGGAATTAGAGACACACAGGCCCACAAAGGAGCTACATTGGGTGCCAAACCATGCTAGGCACTTTGATGCACTGGAAACCAATGCATCGATGAACAGCCTCAT
>VSDK01014297.1:15127-59547 GCA_009767595.1 Symbiodinium kawagutii | reverse complement strand
TTAATCATGGTAATTGTGAATGGTTAAGGATGCTTAATCATGGTAAGCTTATAGTGGTTGATGATCATCAGTACCGTGATAATGATGGTTTTTCTGACGACGGGAAACTCAATGAGTTTTGATGATGATTCATGCTGATCATCCATCTGCTGGTTGAGCATCATTAATCACTGGCTGCTGGTGAGTTGCGCCATCCCAAAAATGTTTGTTCATCAACAAACTATCCTAAAGTCATTTGAGAAACACACATCTTGAACGCAACAAGCCAAATAAGGGTCACTTGATGGAGATCATAGTTGCAAATGAAGGTGAGCAAATGATCACTATTTCTTCTCCAGCGCCCACCAACAATTTGCAGTAAACCAGTTGGCACCATGACTAAAGCAAGTGCGAACATCTGCAGTCAACTGTTACTATTCTTGGCCAACCAAGTTATCATTGCTAATCATACCCTGGAAGAGTTGGACTTTCCCTGCCCTTGCTTCTTTCTTGGATATTTCCCAATGCGCCATACGTTACCGATATTGGACCATGATCAAGTGACCTAAGCAGTACTAAACCAGTGTTACCCATGACTAGCTAAGCTTTGCGAAAAATGTTACGAGTGGGCAGGCCAACTCTTCACCACTTTTTTGCCATGCGCCTGGCTTTTCGCCGTGCCTCGCGAAACGCGTTTCAGAGTGGCGGCACTGGATGGCACCAGTTGATGGCGACGTCAAGTTAGATAAAGCGGTGGAGAGATCTGCTGATGGCATGTCGTGGGTGATGGTATGGCATGTATGTTAATGCCGACCCTGGATTCTTTCGAAACCCTGGTTGATCAATAGGGGGGTATCCCTTAAAAGCTTTGCTTTCCGAATAGAAGGGTAACCCCCTCCAATTAATCAACCTGGGGTTTAGCTTCAACAAACAGATTCACAACGATGAGCAAACATGCGCAAAACGAAATGGTTAATTTTGTTGTGGCTTCTGATGGTGCAAGACAGGGATCCGGATATCTACTTTGCCGTCAATTAGAATATTTACTCAAGCTAAAAGTGGTTGGAACATGCTTCGAAATGGTAGATTTAGATAGATTTTGCTCGATGAAAGCAACTGGTGGTGGTGTTTAGGTTTCTGTCTTGCTTAGTGTTTCTCTGCAGTATTAACCATTGTTGACGATTACTCGTGGCTAGTATTGGCCATGGCAATGCTTGGGTTACCTACTCACGCTTGGCTCGAATTGAGCCGCATTGCATAAACAAGCCTGAAAATCACTGCAGAATTCAGCTTGTGTCCAGCCCTATCTGATAAACTTTAAATCCAACATTTGGCCGACATTGGGAAGGGCTTTGCGTGTTTGTTCGGGAAGGCTTGCACCGACTTCAAAAGGTTAGTTTCCAAGACCCTGTGTAGTATCCCACTTGTTCTGGAATCAAAGCCTGCTTCCTGATTTGCAAAGTCTGACGAACTTGAGAATAAAGCCCACTTCCAATATGTAGATTGCTGGTGCGCTGGTGAAATCTGCGAACTAAACTCTTATAATCATCGTGACTTGATGCCTTCCCTAGTAATACTTCCCATGGATAATCATAGACCTACCTTGACCCTCAATTACCCTAGAACAATGGGTAAATGTCCTGAAATAATAGGTATGTATCACACAAATGGAGGGTAATTGAGGGTCAAGGTAGGTCTTAAAGAACCCATACGCTTCCAGTGGTCGTGTCTTTCGTGCCTTGACTCCAATGCTGCCGCTCTCTGCCAGCGGTGATGCACGGGGGCGCTGTATTCGTACCCCCGCATGCACCCCGGGCGCAGAGTTCTGGGGCAAGGTTTTCCCCATGGCTTGAAGAAAACAACAAAAGTTCCCATGGTGCGCAGAAAAAGGGCAATTTTTCCCCATTGCTTGATGATGGCGGCGCGTAACGTTGTCGGGTGAAAGTTCCACATTGAAACGCGGAATTGCAACACACGATTATTGCCTTGCTCTACGAACAACATACTGCACGATTCTGATTTAATCAACAAAACGCTTTTGAACGATTCACATTTGAATGTGGATGATTTGCGCTAATCAGAATGGGTTGAAGGGCTTAAAACGCGGATTAGAAAAGTAACAAGGTTGAAATGAGCATGGACTCAACTCAACACATGCCCAGGGGGATGGATTTGCATAGAGCCTTCGATTCACATGTACGACGTCTGACTGATGGGGTCCATGCTGAACATGCAAAACAACGCAGTCTCCGGAAACCAAGTGGATAGCAGCATACACTGCCACCTCCATGTCACCTACAAATGGTAGATTGTCCATATGGTGGTGTCTCAAAATTGTGGTAACCCAAAAATGGATGGTTTAGTACTAAGAATGATTACTACAAAATGATACCTGGGGGTACCCCTCTTCTATGAAACCACCATATAGGTATATATATATATGCAACTATGCTTTTTCCCAGGGCATCTCATAAAACTACATGCGAATACCAAATGTCAAATGCCAAGAAGTAAGCCAAACTGTTATGGAATAGAATAACATTTGACAGATGCCAAATAGATAAACATTAAGTAAACTCCGGCTTCTGCATGACATATGCCTTGACCCGAAAGTTTACCCGAGACAAATTGGTAAATGTCCGGAAATAATAGGTATTTATCACAGAAATGGACGGTAATTGAGGCTGAAGGCATTCATCTATTGAACCTGATCGTAGTTTACTGGGGGTTACATGGCACTGGTTTGCATTTGCAAACACATGTACAGATATGCACCTCTGATTCCACCATCATTAGCAACCATGGTCAAGCCTTTTCGTCAAAGGACAAACCCTTCAACAAGGGCTGCTCCCGCAACAGAGCATTGAACCACTGGCTGTTGGAATCTGAGGGCTTTTTGAAAAATTATCTACACGAAATAAATTCACTTATGCACCATGATCCACCTGGAACCAAAATGACCCTTGTTTTGGATGGTTTGACCCCTAAAATTAGGGGCTAGCCATCCAAAACAAGGGTCATTTGGTTTCCAGGCATACCCTGGAGGAATAGCATGAAAGATATGGAAACTATGTTGATTTAATGAGGCTGTGGTTGAGGCTGTTTACACCTCAAAGTGCAAGAAACAAGAACATCATTAATATTAGCTGTATGAAACATAATCTGACCCTTGCTGGGGTGATTATCTGGTGATAAGTGGCTTTGCATGATATCTAAGGTACCATTGGCTTCCAAAACCATCAAGTTTACATGTTCAAACGGGTCCGGTGAATAAGGTGCTTCCAAACCGTTCATCAACACTAGCCACTACTAGAGCCATGTTATAACCACATTTTTTGAGCCCAAAACTCCTACCTTGACCCTCAATTACCCTCCATTTGTCAGATAAATACCTATTATTTCAGGACACCCACTCATTTTTCCAGGGTAACTGAGGGTCAAGGTACGTCTATTGATATCTACCTGAAGTTTTTGGGGCCCAACTGGGAGCCCACAAATGCCAGCAGTGACCCACCGCAACGTTCCACGTCAACGCGACCTCCGCGACCTCAGGAAAGCTCAGTCTCCGAGTCAGTGGTGGTTGAAGCCTCCTGTTGAGCTGAGCAGTTGATGCTGTCACGCTGCAGTAGCTCCTCACCATTTTGAAGCTCGAAATCGCTTGTTTTGAATAGGTAAACCAGCTTTAAATTTTTTGCCCGGGCTTCCCACGGATTTGCCCTATACCGAACGTATTGTTGGTATCCATTAGAGGCAGCTTTTAAATTGTAGCTCAAATTAACCATGTTCAAATTGTTTATTTCGTAAATTTCATTGTAGAGGGTTGACCTTTGCTACTTCCTGGTGAAAACGTTTGCGTAAGTGCACTTAGCCTCACATCTGGTTTGTTCAAATCTTCCTTATGTTTGCATGAGTTTTCATCGCCCCAAGGATTTTATCATATTATACCTCACTGGATCAGGGGCCTCAAAATCATTAAGCACTCATCAACCATCAGCAATTATCCTTTGACCATGGCTGGTGATTATTGGCTTGTGATCGACACTGGTGATTATTCATCATCGTCTGACCATGACTTACCCGGCACTCAAACATCAATTACCAGTACTTGATTGATCAACTGTAAAGTCAACGACACTTATCTACCATTGCTGACCCTGTCGTCATCAATGAAACATAGCATCGATACTTACCAACAGGTACTTCCATCCAGAATAGGTGGATTTTCCATTGCTATGCTAGATTGCCAAAAGGCATTGACAAACCGATAAGCTATCATTTTACCATCGTGTACTGTAACCACTATCAATCATAGCCAAAATTGACCACTCGTTACTGTCCCCCATTCCGTCGATATCCTTGATTTGCCGCTACGAAGTGTCAAGCATACTTCGAAAGTGCAACCATCAACAATCATTTGACCATCAATTGATCCAACCGCCACTCTTGTTAAACTAGCATCTGGTTGGGGCACTCCTGGTAGCTCCTGCGCAGAAGACGTCTCTCGGTTCTCAGCCGACCCCACATTGGGGGTGAACTGAAATCCAGGGGTGAGAACAATAGCTACCACGTGCACTGGTAGCTCCTTGGCTCCCCCCTTGAAAGGCCAGAAAAATACCCCTGGCTCAAAATCGATCCCTCCCAACCACCAGAAAACCTCAGAGTGACCATTGAGCATGGCTATGAACCATCAACCCTCGTTATAGTTATGAAGCATCAACAACTCCTGTAGAATGGATGCTGCTGTGGTAAGTCCACCTCTCCCGTGGCGGACTCCTCCCAATGTGCCAGCGCCAGATTTGGCGCGTGGTCCATGCGATCGCGGAGCCATCCCAGAAGACCGAAGATGGACATTACCTGGGCATAGTCATGGATGGGCACCCCAGCTGGGAGCTATTCCTTGGCTCTTATGACTAAGGCAACTACCAGTCAGGGTATATAGCAGTCAGGTAAATGGCGTATAAACCAGGGTATATAAATATACCTGTCAGCTAAATGGCCTACTAACATCTTCATCTACTAACCAAGTTATAAAATTTGGGGGCGCCACCTTGTGGGAACCATTCTTTTTTTTTCTCTCTCTCTCTCTCTCTCTCTCCATCACCGTGTATAAGCTGAATATCTGATCTGGTTGGTGGCTTCGACCCCTGTGAAAAAAAATTGGTCAACCAACCATTTGCTGAAAAATACTGGGCAAAATTGAAATTTCGTAAAAACCACCAACCAGTTCTAAAAGTGGTAAGACACTAATTAGTTTTAATGTATGTATGATCCTTAAGTTCACCAACGTTGCAGATCCATGCCGCGGTTTCCGCTAGGTCCAGCTGTTCAGCAGTCATCACTGGTGGATGTCAGTAGCGGCAGCGCATTGTTGCTCAAACACATGCGCAGGTGCATGCGGAACCATTCATCCCTAGGTATGGTTGAAAAAACGACGAAGCTGCCAGCCATCAATATATCAACAAATGCAAACAAAAGAAGTTACCTAATCTTACTCTGCAGTTTGCTGATGTTGGTGATCACATGGCAGTGGGTCAAGACCCTGTACCCCTGGTTCCCCCATCATTAACCATTTGTTTTCCCATGTCTTCACCATAGTTTTGCTGGTTTTTATCCCCTATTATTATTGTTGATTAGTATTGACCCATAGCCACATGGTGGTTTTGTAAATTGCCTAGCAGAAAAAGATACCTTGATCAAACAAGATCACTAGTGGCAAATCGCCTACGGTTTCAACGCAACTCAAGGGCCGGCGCAATGAATTTGTGGCACATCACTGCCCGAATTCGGCTTTTGGATCACCAAATCTATCCGAATTCCCTGCGCCAAGCCCTCAGAAATCTGTGTTGGCTTGATCCGAACATGACCATGACGATGCCAAGACACGGTTGGACAGGCCACTAGGACCAGCATGCTGCCCAGGAAAAGCGTGGAGCCGCCTGAAACAGCTGCCAGCTTGTCATGCTGTGGCCATGTCACCACCCAGGTCAGGGACCGGGTTCCAACGGGAAGATGCCATGGCGGCTAAACCCAAAAGTTGGTTGACCATCAGTCATCTTTTTTGGCGGCATCCAGCAACTAGCCGTAACTGGCCATCATTATAGCCATTTACTATGCCTTACTTAAGCATCAAATGATCCTTCCTCACCATTGGCTCAATGGATCTCCAGCTTTCACCATTTTTAATCATAACAGTAGCTTTTGATGACCCGTTAACAGTCTTAATGGTTGTTGCGATCATTTGTGATCTACCAAAAATCAGCCATCACCATGAACCCGTCCCTCTCTCAATCGCGCCTTTGTGCCAATCAAAGACTTTGTAGATGGGGCACTCCTTGTCTGGTGGATGCCCCTTGAAAAGAGGGGCTAGCCAAATGTTGGCTGATGGAACCACATGTTTTGGTTTCTAAAAAGAGGGAACCCCTAAAATGTTTGGTTTATTTCTGCCTAAGATGATTTGGGAGCACAAGCATTTTGAGAAAGCACCACATGTTGGGAAACAGTCAAATAGCATCATGGCGAATGGTAGTCAATAATGGTTAGCTCTGGCACATGATGGTTGAAGATGGCTCGTGATTGTTAATGACGGCCATTGATGGTTAATTAATGATGGTCAATGCTGGTTGATGGTGGTTTCATATTGGTTGATGATGGTGGTTGATGATTCCATATTTGTGCATGATGGGTGGTAGTGGGTACTGTACTAAACGGGGCTAGTCATGGGTTATAAATGGGGTCATCGGAACAGGGATCATTGATGGGGCTACTGATGGTAAATAGGGATAGTAAGCATATGAAAACAGTAATAGTTGATGATGGCGAGCAATGGCTTCCCCCCCTGGTTAGCTAACTTGGCTCATAACTAGGGTAACTACCAGTTATAGTAGATATAGCTATAGTTAAATGGCTTATTAATCAACTTATAACGTTTGGGGGGCCCACCTTGTACCTTTTCAACAACCAAACCTGGTCACTCGTCTGGGTTCGCTCAACTCATCGCCCAAAACTCGGACCTTAGCCGTGGATTATAGCCACCCAAAGTGTCCAAACGCCGGGGAAGATCGAAACCGTGCACTATTAAGAACCAACGTGGGAGGCATGTCTCAAACAATGAAGTCAACACCCATTTCCGACCCAACCGCTTCTTTGTTCATGGCATCCCGGCCTTTTGTTTCTGACTATGTCCTTAGTCGCTGATTGCTGCTTGTCTCCCACATTTTGCCGTCGCCCAAAAAGCGGCCTTAAATCTCGTTGCTGTTTTGGGATCATGACTGAATGCACTGACCACTCATGGGCAACTACCCCTGGGCACACCAGCTGCAGCCAAGACACATCCCTGGAATATTCAGCACCTCAGCACCGCGCGGAGCTGTTGTGGCTCAACCGGCGATTCCGGTGGAATGGCAGCAGTACCACAGGCCGTGGTGGTTGACTATATCAGTGGTTAAATGGCCACAAGCGCCAAAAATGTCTACATGTTTGTAATCATTGATAATCAACATTTTGGTACTTGTTGCTTAGTCGTTAAGAAAATTGTGTGTATTACGATTAATTTATAATCTACCATCTGGTTTCACCACTCCCTGTAGCTCTTTAGCTCCCCCCTTTAAGGGATTTAGGGATACCCCTGGCTCCTTAGCTCCCTGAGAATCACCA
The DNA here is from genome assembly GCA_009767595.1 of Symbiodinium kawagutii. NCBI lineage: Eukaryota > Dinophyceae > Suessiales > Symbiodiniaceae > Symbiodinium > Symbiodinium kawagutii. The sequence continues at coordinate 51,915 of VSDK01014297.1, read as the reverse complement.
GCTAGTAATGGTTAAGTAGCAACTAAGACAAAGAACGACCATAGTTACACAGAAACTGAGTGACGAGCCGCACAATCAAGTGGATGATCCTGGTGATTTTGACGTGGTTCATGGTGGTTCAAGTCAACCGCAGAGTTTTCATGGATCCATTTCAAAAAAGCTTTAACCATCATTAACATTCATTAAGTATCATCATCAACTATCGTCATTAACTATCATCATTAACTATCATCATCAACTATCATCATAAACTATCAGCCAAAATTAGCCACTATTCGCAACCATCATTAGTAACCGATTCTAGCAAGCACGACAATCATCATCAGTAACTCATACTCTCAAGCATCATCTCTAGCATTCCAATGCTCCTGGTTACATGTCCTGGTCGCATCCACTTCATCAATGAACGCCGTGCAATCCGAGACGCAACCGTCCATAGTGCCGATGCGGAGAACGTATTGCAGATAGGTCCAAATGTTGTACAGCACCTTGGTAGGTCATCCGCAGCTGATGGCTTGTAGTGGGCAACAATGGTATCAACAAGTTCATGATTGGTGGTTACAACTCATTCCAAATGTATGCTGGTGAGGTAGGAAACATCATCCAAAGCATGGTTGAACATATCCCGTGAAAGTGGCCGATGTCACACTGGCCAAAGCTCTGGTTTCTAACCTTTCGCTCTGCGTGGCTTTCCTCCACAACACATTGGCCTCATTGCGGAACAAGGCCAGCAACGAGCCATTCACCATCTGGCTGGCGGTTGAACCGCCCCCTATGAAAACTATAAGTCAACCAACGGCTTGTGAATAACTACTAGGGAAAATAAGAAAAATGTCTGAAAACCACCAACCAGTTGTTATTTAACCATGAATATGTTGGCTGTTCTCCTCTATTATTAACCATCATTCATGGTTATAACCAGCACCCTATACAAACACCAGCCACCAAAGTTGGCCAGTCATTCACTGCGAACTAGATAACATCACTTCCCAAACACGCTGCCAGGCAGCATTCCCAGGCACATTCCACTTCTACCCGTAGCAGCCCTGACAAGAATCGGTAAGTTGCAACTCGCTGGGTCCATCTTGCCTTGCCCCCTGTAGCAGTGCCACTTGCCCACGGCTGTCTTGATGGTTAGGACAACTCCAAGCCACAATCCCAGGCAGGGGTTAAAGCTAACCATAGCCAGAACCCAGGTTGTAGCGCATAGGCCCTTAATGTTGGTGATTTGGTTTCTACAAATGGTGGTTTCTTTAGATAGTGGTACCCCCCAAATCATCCAAGAGTTAAATTTATTGGAAGTCCGTGGGCTAGCCCAAGAGTTGATTCAAATCCACCAGCTACAAACGGTAAAAACCAATCAAACCTATCGAAAATGGCTGGTGATTTTCACTTCCAGCATCTTCCGACCTCTTCCAGCGGCTCGGTGGTGACCGGCCCCCGCGAACAGCCAGCACCATCAGCCGAGCCGCTCCAGCCAACATCAGCCAGCCCCAGTGGCTGATGCGAAAGGGGATTCGCCTCGGCGTCGCCGTAGCGGAGGGTTTCGAAAAGCCATAGCGGGAAACCCCCGAGTTATGACGACTGCAAAACTAATAAACTACTTGGGGTTTATTATTACATAAATATTATAAACATTTATAAACTATAAATAAATATGATGTTTGATCTTTTTTTGTAAAACCCAAGTGATGTTATTTATGTATGGATGAGGTGTGTTATTAATCATCAATGACTAATATGAATGATGATTTTTTGGGGACCCTTTGAAAAACAGCCATGCGTTTACTTAGCAATGATGGCTGAAGGATTGAAGGGTGGTTGCATGATGGTTGAATAATGGTTCGATTGGCATAATGAAGTGACATTGGGCGCATCTATTCTGATCATAGGAGCATGGGACAGTCTACGTTTGAGCCATAGTGATGATTGCTGACATTGATGCTGATAAGATGAACGAGCATGATGATAATGACATCACTTTTGGATGACATTTTGTTGATGGTGGACAACTCATGATAATCAAAGATTAAAGAATAATGAGGATACATTGATCAATTACACTAGCCAGTGTTAATGCCGTTGTTCCTTGTTGATACCGTACAGGCGTGATGACACCTGTGGATGCGGATGGATCGTTTCAGTATCTTGAGTCATTTCATACTACGAGGAATCTTGACAACAGTATAGCCTGGCACCATTGAGATGGTATGATCACCGATGAATGCCTCCCTAAGACTCAGGGAAAGTCAGCAAAAGAAACCTGAGCCACGAAAAAGCTACCAGGAGCTCCCTACCTCCGTAGGTTCCGCAGTTCGAACTTCCATACTCGGGCTGCCCCGGCCCGTGGACCGCCGCCACCAACGGGGACCAACGGGTCCAAGGAGCGAGAAGAGAAAGGTGAGCAGCATCCCCAAGCTCTGGAAGCCGTGAACGTACAAGTTGTCATAAGTCGTTCGGTAACCTGCAACGAGTGCGTCACGGCCAGCAACTGATCGGGCTCGCTGGTGGCTTGTTGGTTGGAATGATCAGCAAATTGCAGCCGTTCTGCCATGCTTGGGCCAATGAATCGGTCCTAGAAACGTCTGGTTCCAAATGTTCTTGTTTGCCACCAGCATGAAGCAGCTTCCTTGACCACTAAAAGCCATGAACAACCATTGAACAAGCCATTGAAACAATGGGTCGACCTAGAAACTGAAGGTTTCACAACCCAACAGCTGATTTGTTGGGCCAACCAGGACGCGCAACCAGGGGTTGTAGACAACCCGACGATGAAACCCTCCCAGTGCCTGGTCTCAAAGACCAAATCGGTACCTCCAGAGACCAGTACATGAAAACCACCATGAAGGATAACCTGAGAGAAAACAGCCGCGGAAGTGGTGGGTGTTTACGTTGGGAAATTTCATCAGATTACGCAGTTCAAAACCATTCAGTTTTTGATGAACCTGAGGAAAGAAACAGCTGCGGAAGTGGTGGTTTTTATGATGATGTTTTTTATGTTGGGAAACTGGTAGCCTTTGTTTGTGTTGGGAAATTCCATGGGATCCCTCCCAACCAACCTCCAGTTTATGTTGGGAATTTCCATGCCAAATTTTTGATGGCTCACAAAGGTTATATAATGTGTTGATCTTTAACTGTGGCTCATAGTGGTTTACCATGGGGGGTGACCTGAGAAACACGCACTCGGTCATCGATTGACCTGAGAAGATGGCAATGGTTTTCAGTGAATGGTGACTTAATGTTTAGGATCAAGGGATATCCTGAGAGAGTGAAGGCACGACTGGCACTAGCAGTGGAGATGTTCATTTACTAGTCATTGTGCGGGCGAAAAAAGAACTGTAAAATCACCCTGAAGAGCGAAAATCTTGGCACTTCAGGCAAAATTGAAGTGAAGATATATGGCAGTGGGTCAGAACCCTGTACCCCTGGTTCCCCCAGTTTCCCTATTATTGTTGGTGATCATACCCCATTATTGGCTGGTTAATATTGACCCATAGCCATATATGAAAATGGCACTGGGGTGTTCTTCCCCGAGATGCTTTCATTTGGCAGGTCATGGCTGTTCATAACTGTTCTTCCGCATGGCTGTCATGTCATGACGCTACCAACACAGGTCACCGCACTCCTGGTAACTCCTGGCCTCGCTCCCCCGTATGATACAGGGACTGAACCCCCTGGCTCAGCTCATCGCGAAAAACCCACCGCCAGTTATGAGGCAGTCCATGCTGGGCAGTTGCTGATTGTAGCCAGCGCTAGTTCGAAGAGATGCGGCCATCTCGATGTCCCAACTCGCAAGGAGATACAGTTGGTTGATGGTCAGTTATCCTTTCATGGGTCAACTGACCATTAATCTCCTGTGAGGTTATCCTTTTATGGGTTGACTCATCATTAATCTCCTGTAAGGTTATCCCTTTCATGGGCTAACTCACCATTAATCTCCTGTGAGGAAAACTACTCATGAACTGTCATCATTGGTCATTATCTGGTTGGTGGTTTCAACCCTATAGGGAAAATAAAAAATGTTTAGAAACACCAACCAGTTATTAACTCAGAATTGAAAGTTATCCTTTCATGGGTTGACTGACCATTAATCTCCTGTGAGGTTATCCTTTCAGGGGTTAACTCATCATTAGTCACTAGCAAGTTGCAATTGAATTATTCATCATGAATGGTTTGTTGAGATGTCCTGTGAAGAAGTCCCTGCCTCGACTCCCAGCTGTTACTGGGTACCCTTCGCTCGCGTTGGGATGGGTTGACTACTGCCCAATCTTCGATGGTTAGTGGACCCGGCTTCCCTCGCCTTTAATCAATGGCTGTGAGCCATCACATCAGTTATTGTTAGAGCTAGTTCTTCATGCCCATCATAAGCACAGATTAATAACCACCTTATCCATTGAGCAGTAACTAGCATTAGCAAATATTTCATATTTAAGTTGTATCTATCAAAATGTATGAGCCGTCGTTATTAATCGTTCAATGCTGGATCTACTATGGATAAACCACATGGACGGTTCTCCAAATAGGGGACCCCTACTCATCATCCTTCATATCAATAATCATTTAATTCATTTAATGTAATTCAAAACAATAAACCATCCAGAACTTGGGAGGGTCCTTATGCCACATTGACATCACATATTTGGCTGTGGGTCAAAACCCTGTACCCCTGGGTCCCCCACAAGAAAAACATTGCGTTCCCTTTGAAATTGTTGGTGGAACTCCCCCCATTGGTTGGTTGATGAACTGCTTGACCCATAGCCATTTCACCCGGCCAAGGAACGGAAGTTGCAAACAGAACAGTACCAGAGCGACGCAACACGTGACCGGCGCCTTTGGCGCCGGTGGCAACACCTGCGCGGCACACCCGTGGTGTTTCAGCTCGTCGCACGCGGAAAGCTCCACCTGGGTGGCTCAGCGGTGGTCACAGCGTGACCTGTTGCATCCTGGGATTGGGGCCAAGAGCCATCGAGAACTACAGTTATATGGCTTAGAGTAGGGATATAAACTGTAGGTTGCAGCCTGGCCATGGATGGTAGTTTGTTAGATTATAGGTATATAATCATCATAGAGTTTATAACTCACTTCCTGGTACTTTGGGGTATGGAATCGATTAATTTCTTAGGGAACAAAGTTGTGGCTCGTTTAGTACTAAATGATTTGGGGGTACTCTATTTTTGAGAAACACTCAATATCTACCATTTGCCTGGCACAGAGTGGTGCTCCCCCTGGTTCTACCCTCTGGCTGGTGCCCAAACGTGAACTCAACTAAGTGGCCAATCCCGAATTGGCACCACTCTTTAGTTACCCCAGTTACATCTATACCCTTTGCCTGATAGCTACCCTTGCCTGGTAGCTACCATGAGCCCTCAAAACCATCATTTTATCGGTTATGACTATATTTTGGAGGGTAAAACTCTACTCTTTTAAAGGTTTTGGGGGCTCATGGTGGTTATGCCATAAAGTTACCAGCCCCGAGGTATCACGCTGTAGCTCGGCAGAGCCGTCAAGGTACCATCGCAGCACCGTTCCTTGCGTCGCCCTCGCGTTCAGCGCGACGTTCCATGCTGCGCAAGCTGCCGTAGGTGGCGGCGACCAGGAAAATGCTGCACAAGACCTGGGGACCCGGCAGTGATGCCTGAGGGTGACCCCAACAACTGGTGGTTTTGTGTGATGGACATGGGCGTTCATCATGGCCTGTGGCGACTTGGGAGTTAAGAGGGTTGATGATGCTGAATTCAGGTTGATCGATAGTGGTTGAATGCGGTTAACTAATGCTGGATTAAACTTCAAAATAGGAGTTGAAAAATTACCATAGGTTAGTCGTGATTCAAAATGATGGTCAGAAAATGTCACTAAGAGTGAACATGTGTTCGGCGCGGGATTTTTTTTTGCCAGGGCTTCCAGGGGGATGGTCATCCAAATAACAAAATGAATCATGGTAAAGCACAGCTGCGCAACCTCCCAACCTACGCGAAACATGGGGAAACCAACATCCGAACCATCATTTGGCCGACCTTTGCAAGGTGCCATGTGCTCAGCAAAAGGAACAAGTGGCTTCCATAGGGGCCCAAAAGCCCCAAAGGAGCGAAGCCATGTTTTTAGCATTTTTGTTGGCTTCCAAATCAAAGTTCTAACCGATTCTAACCTATAAAAACGATGGTTTGGGGCGCGAATCGTTGAATGTATAAGTTTTGGAGAGGCCCTGCAGTTTCTGGATCGCCACATGCATGCAAAGATTTCTTGGATGTCTGGTCATACTGAATTCTCCGTCGTGAGTCGTGATTGGACACTGGCAATGTTGGATCTCCTGATCAGAAATGGGCAATGCCTCAACTGAAGGCAATGGGGATAGCCACTGACTTTGGGAATGGCCGATGCAATGGGGATACAGTAACCACTTCTTCTTGGTTGATATCATTCAGTTCCAAAAAATGATACACAGCTTACGAACCTGAACATCAAATGCAAGTATGCGATGGGAGATCCATGTGAGCAGGAAGCCGAGCCTGCTTTGTCATACATACCGGGCTCTTCAAAAAAACAGCCATCAAAATAATGTGTACAACATTTCGATGCTACCCCCTCACACCCCCACTTCAATGTTGGCTGGACATGTGTGGAGCATGCTCAACATAAATGGCTGTTTTTTTGAAGGCTGGCAACGCAGCAACATACATCCCAACATTGATAAAGGGGGTACGGGGGCGTGAGAAACATGAAGGTTGTACTTTGGTAGATGGCTGTTTTTTGTGAAGAACCCGGTAGCTGGCAATTCCCTTCAAAAACGGGTGGAGTCTCTCACCACACGTCCTGCTAAGGCTGCTCAGTTCCCAACCACGTGCCCCCCAATCCCCCCGACAGCATCCCCTCATCTTCCAGCCTGAAGGGAGAGAGAGATGTGCGTCAAGTACATGAAATAAAACCCACCTCAGACCCCATGGCCCCCCTCCCAAAACAAAAAACACGGTCAAATCTGCAACCCGGCACCCATGAGTGATAGTTAAAAAGAAAGATGCACTGTCCCGTGGTGAACTGCCGAAAAAATACGAAAAAGAATGAACTTTGAAGCGATGATGCTCTTTTTGGCCCCCTGGGTTGATGTCTATACTTGGACGTGCACATGGGGGTATAACCATGGGTATAAACCCTATAAGGTAGCTTCTAATCTCTAGAAACCATGGTTAGGGACCACTAAGTGGGGGTGCACATCCAAGTAAGCACAACAAAGAAAACTCGCACGGTGATTCTTCGAAACCATTCTTCGGAGGATCTGCCCCACCCCCAACCAAACCCCCGAAGCGCAGCAAGGGGACTGTCGTAGTAGGTGACCATATCGTAGCACGCATGGCCTTGGTACAGCAAGGAATGATATTCAAACTGGTATCCTGCAAGGATTGTGAACTTAGATTTGTTTACCAGGGAAATTACCAGTTATATCAAGTTTTACCAGTTTTATCCAGTTACCTTCGGTTACCCCGTGTTTCCACTTGCCATGACATAATAGGTAGCCAACCCCGAGCAACAACGATGGTAGAGACCAGCTGGTCACCTAATGCTAACTGGAAGCATTGGGTTAGTTCACCAGGGTAATTACCAGTCATATCCAGTTAGGGCAACAAAAAGAAAAAAACATGTGCCTGGTGAAGACTCGAACAAAAACTGTTGCTGACAAATATGTACTTTTCACGTACCATCTACTGTCAACCGGCACTGTAGCAACAATATATACGGGTGGTGGTTACTTGCTTCATCCCAAGAATATTAGTCAACCAACGTAGTTGCCGTACTTATTAACCAACTTAGCGATCCAACTTGTCCAAAACAACCAGCCAAGGAAAATAAACATGTCAATCAAACCACCAACCAGCTATTTTTCGCCTTTACTAATTTTTGCTAAGCCTCATTAGCCCCTACAGTTCACCATAGTTTGAAACCACTAGACACATCTTATTTTCTGATTTTCGCCATGATCAGCCCCGGTTGATCCCCGGCCACCACAACATTACCCTACCTCTCAACTGGCCATTCCGAAAGGAAACAGGGAAAATCTTAGCCTTATTTTGAACAGCAGGGTAACCATTCATTCTTAACCACTACTGATGCAGGTATATACGCCCCGACTGTTGACCATGGTTCACACATACATTTTTTTAGGTCCAATCCCCTATTATGAGCCATTCATCGATCACCATTAGCCACTATTAACCGTTGCTTAACCATGATTGAGCCATCATTACTTCACCATGAAGCACTCATCCTTAACCGTCAATTTGCCACTTTTAACCATGAAAATGACCATCAGTCAACCATCAACCATCAACCATCAACCAACCAATCAAGTTCATCACAATCATCACAAATTCCAAGCGCATCAAACCCAACCAACCTGATCCATGAAGCCTCGCCGCCAAGGGCTTCCCCTCCCATAGCACCCCGGCTACCGCGGCACCGATGTAGCTGGCGGCCAGCAGGCTCCGCAGCATCAGGAGACTCCATGGACTGATGCAGCCGGAGGTTGCCATGGCCTGGCTGGTTGCGAACGAACAGCTGCCATAAAAGTTGAAAAATTGATGGTTGAATGATTTTGAGCTATCACTAGTAAACTAGTATACAATAGTATATCATGTAGAATTGATGGTGAATAAAACTTTTCAATCGCAGTGTATCATCTTTGATATTGCTGGGTACTCTGGTCAAAAGGCTTGTTGATGTTTGCTGGCAATAGCTACAAAAAAGTTCATGATGCCGAAAAATGATTGGCAATGGTTCTGGTCGGTGGCATATGGTTTGTTTTTCCAAACTGGTCAGTTAGGGGCAAAACCTTGTCATAGAACCATCTCTTCACAGGAAAAAACGGGAAGAAAGGGTGACCGTTGTGGTCACCATAAACCTCTCCCGTTTGACCAAACAGTTCGATCTTAAGATCAGAAAATTGATTGTTGCTTGTCTAGCGCCATCAACTGAAAAGAATTCATTGTTCTTAGTACCTTGCCGATTTTGGGTTGCTAAGTGCTTCTTGTGCTTCTCACTATAATTGTAACTGGTTACAAACAATACAGTAGCTGGCGTGCTTGATTGCTGCTGATAGCTGCGCTATGTTATCCGTAACTAGTCGGTAAAGGTTGTGAAGCAATAGTGACAAACTGACCATCGATGTCTATGTCATAAGACACAAGAGCGTTTTTTATTTGATCATTGATTCACTAGTCGACCAAGCAAATTGCGAAGGGGAGCATCCCACATTGAAATCAGCAGCTCATGGGTGTGAAACTCGGGACTCCATTTGAAATATCAACCGGCGTGGCTTTGCCATCAAAAAATAGCCATCAAGACATGACCACTGTGAGAAGGGAAGCAAATCATTCATTTGAGCCATTTATGATCTTTTCTGAGAATAGGTGTGCCCCTAAATCATCCAATATTAATCATTAGTACAAAAAACAACCGTTTTTGGGGGTACCCCTATGGCTTGAGAACCCCCCCTACCTATACCTACCATACTAAACTGCCGTTTGTTCAGCTGCGCTGCACCAGAAACATCCAGCGAACATCAGCAGCTTCCGCCTCGGGCCATGGCCATTCATCAGCACCCTTCGGAAAGCTCACGCTGAGGCCCATGGCGGCCGAGGAGGGTTGAGTGGCAGCGCTGCTAATGGTTCCAGTGCAAGGGTGGATGCTTCGAGTGGCAGCTCTGACTCGTTGAATCTCCTTGTGTGAGGCCTAAGGTTCTCCAGAATCTAGGGAGGGCAAAACATGAGTTCTGCAGAATCTAAGCTGCTAAGTTAAGGCCAAAGCTACTGCTAATAATAGTTACATGGCTGCTGAACCCCTGCTTCGTGGTTGCAGCATTGAGGCCATCATCTGCGCGGATTTTTGAGGCAACGCAGTTCGCAATGGAATTCGGGGTCAACGTGGCATAAACAGCCTACAGAACCAGGCTTGCAGTGGCGGTAGTGCCACGAGGCTCCCAAACGAATTTCGTGGACTAGCTCGGTTGAGATCTTCTCAAGCAGGACAGCAGAAGCATGCAGAAGCCACATCCATCAACGTTGAACAAAAAGAACATTCGAGAAGTGGCGGCACAGCAACGATAAAGATTTAGGTGTGTCGTTTCGCTGTCGATTATCGAAACTGATTCAGCCAAAGTTTTTCCCAGATCTTGAACTCTTTCATTGTAACATTTGGTAATCCATGCTTGGTTGCTAAACCTGGAGCGATGTCGACCGGCGAAAAGCTGAACAGTGGACCTTGGCAAGGCTGAGCAGTCCATAGACCCTCTTCAGACTACACAAAGGAATCAAAAGAGTCGCTGGTTGGTGGTCATAGGACATGGTTATTTAGTCAGTGGTGAACATGAGTCAATTATAATTATATAATCAAAATAATGCCTGGTTAAACCCATGATCATAGTGGTAAACTGGTTAATTAACTATTAGTAGTGGTAAACTAGTTAATTAGAATTTAGAATAGCTGATTACCATCATTTATACCTGGTTTTTGGTTGGCTGAGCCATTCGAAAAACATCGGTCAAACAACGAACCAGTTGTTAACATTGGGAAAGAGAAAGCATTTTTCAAACCACCAGCTAGGTTTTGCCTCACATGGTTTATATAGGTCATCATGTCTTGGACGGTTTACAGCAGTATTTTTCTCAAAATAAGGGGACCCCCAAATCAATCATCCTTTACAAACTATTTCTGATAATAAGCCAACCATTTTGGGTGTAATTACCCCTCCTTGAAAAAACACCAAATGATGATTCGTGGACCGAGAAAGGCTTCAACGGTGGATGAAGCATTTGCCAACCTGCGATGAAGCCATCAACAATTTGCTCAACGAACTCGCGAGCTGTGACCCGATGACCTGTACTGGTTGGTGGTTTCAACCCCTTTATGAAAAATATCTAAAGCCACCAGCCAGTTTAAGTGCTCATTAGTCAAACCAACTAGGCCCCCAACGGTTCGCTGAAATCATCCTGAAGATCTAGACTGGTTGGTGGTTGAACCACCCCGTCATGATAAAGATGCGCAAGTCAACCAAAGAACAACTTGATAATACATGTGGGAAAATAAAAATGCGCTTGAAAGCACCAACCTGTAAATTTCAACCATGCAAATCATAAATGTGTCGTGGTCCAAACTTTGCCACACCGCTCTCTATGCCCAAAGATAGAGACTGGTGAAACTGCAATCCCCCTTTCAAGGCCCTTTAAAGGGCTATAGGGGAAGCCCTAGACACACCATTAACTAAGGTCAATAACTAGGGTAACTCAAATGGAATGTAGAACAATGTCTTGAGCTAATCAACCCACCTTGACTCTCAGTTACCCTTCATCATTGTTGGATTCATACCTATTGTTTTGGGACTTTTGCCCATTTTTCTGGGGTAGTTGATGGCCAAGGTATGCTTAAATGGCTTATTTACCACTTATTAACCAACATGTAACCAACATCACTTGTGGACTTTCACTCATTTCTATGGGGTAAGCCTTCGTGTCTCGCCACGCCTAATGTCTCCTGGGGGAAGCTGATCTGGCGCAGAAGCCGTGGAAGGCTTCGGAGGTTGTGGGAAGCAATGCCGGCGCCCGTTGGTGGAGCGCGTGTGGAGAAACTGCTTGGTGGAATGGCGGTGAATCAACCAACTGGGATTGCCCATTTCCATGGGTTAGTCCTGGTGGTTTTAGAATGGTTAATCGTGCTTTGTCTTTAAAAAATATTAGCAATCATCTGGTTGGTGGTTGAACCACCCCGTCATGAAAAATATACTTATCAACCAACCATTTGTTAATAATTACGTTTGGGAAAATAAAAAAGTTTTAAACCACCAGCCAAATCCCTAAATCGATATCTAACCAATGACGCCTTGAACAAACCGGATATCTGAACCCAGCCACGAATCATTCACCAGGCATGAATCATTGGCCATGAAACTGACCGCTTAGCCATCATTAATCAGCCACAAATTCTGACCATCATTTACGAGGCATGATTCCGGAATCATGTGCGATCAGGCGATGCAACTTTGAGAAAATGTTCGTGAATCTTGAGGCCAGGCTGACCCCAAATGTCATTGCCCATGGTGGAATGCTGTGCAGGCAACAAACAACTGAGCTGATTGTCGGTTTGATAGCAACGCATTTTGGAGGTTGATCCGTGCCTTTCTTTACATGTACTGACAAAGCTGTATATGCATATGATACTGGTCCTGCTGCCAGAGTCACTTGCCTCCACCCCTATGGTCCAGTCCCCCGACTGGTGCATAGTATATATGCACATCTAAACACTGCCAAAGGCCACAGTGGTGGAGGGGAAATCACAAAACAAACGACAACCACAAGCACAGGCCACTCGGGATGGTGGGAGGATAAAACGAAATGGAGAAGAAACTACCAGCACAGACCACACCAGGTCGAAGGCTTATCTATTTTCGATCTATCTATCTATCTGTCTATCTATCTGTCTATCTATTTATCTATCTATCTATTTATCTATCTATCTATCTATCTATTTATCTATTTATCTATTCTACTATCTCTATTCAATGATAGTAGAATACTACTTAGAATAGTATTTATGAAATCTCTTATACATCATTACTACCTATATCCAATAACTAGTATTTATACTTAAATCTAATACTACTGGAATCCGCACAAATCCCAAATAGTACTTATACATCTAATAAGTGACAAACTGGCTCTATACCATAGCCATTGTCATGGCCTATATCCTCACTAGACCTCCTTCGTTCCACCAGTTCCCATCACCATCCCAGCATGGCCACCCTCACCCCGCCACCTCCATGGGCGCCACTGCCCGCTGTCCGTGCGGCGGCGCAGGCGCAGGCGGCGTGCGAAGGAAGTGCTTCAGCCCTGGGATCAGCAGCTCGTCGTCCACCACCATGAAACCCATGTGATCTCGGCGCCATGGCAAGGTGAAGGAAGTGGGTTGAGGCTTGAGGTTGGTGGAGGCTGGTGGTGAAGTGGTTCATTGATTGTTTCTTGATGGGGAACCCCCTTGAGACTTGAGGTTGGTGGAGGCTGGTGAAGTGGTGAAGTTGGTGAAATGATGGTGAAATGATGGTGAATTGATGGTGAATTGATGGTGAATTGATGGGAAGTGGATGGGGAAGTGGATGGTGAAGTGGATGGTGAATTGATGGATTATGAGTCTTGCTGCTCGTCATCCCCAATGTTGAAACATTGCCAACCATCAACTGACCATGCAACGGATCATTAATTTGCTATCAACAATCAACTGGCCACTCTGGACCATCAATCATTATTACTCAAACATAACCATTGTTAGACCAGCATTAACCATCATCAAACAACTATCAAACCACAATTAACCATTCTGAGCCATTTACAAACCCTTTTTTCGCTATCAGTATGAACCCATTAGTAGCCATTAGCAATTCAACATGCGGATCCTGGTTAGATCATGGTTTGCTGACCAGCCATGAATCACGAACAAACCATTGGTGTTGCTCACAACTCCCTCTTAGAAACTATTACCAAGCATTTACCTAGCAACATTGTCGTAAAAAAACATTTTTCACGAGCAACTGACTAATCATTGTCAATCATTTACTAAGTATCACTACCCACCACTGCTCAGCACACGGTTAACTATGATTAGTCAGCAAATCATCAATTTCACCAGCATGCGGATCATCTTGCTCATCAAGAAAAACATTCACCATCCGTGTAAGCATGTTTACAAGCTGACTCCGGCTCCAGCATCAATTAGACACCATCATTACTGAATAAACCATCAATAAGCTACAGTAATTGACTATTGCTTAACTGAGACTCAACCAGCACCCACCATCCAAAAATCAATTACTAACCACGAACCGTCTTTTTCATCATCAACCATTGAATTCAAACGAATATCAACCATAATAATAATTGTTACCGTAGTTAATTGTAGTCAACCATTAGTGGCTTCAGCAACTTCAGTGGTGAAACCAACTTGTAATCATTAAGCCCTATTAACCTCATACTTAACCCTACTGAAACGGTTTACTTAACAAAGAACTGAGGCTATTACCACTATCAATCAGCCACTTACATAAATACATGCAAAACTATTTACCCATACCTGAATGACTTCCCATCATTCATGTTCTGTTATTGTCACCATTCACAACCAATAACTATGGATCATGATCATGAACCATGACAACATCATGAATAACTTAAAGTTAATCAACCGTTGCCAACTTTAAATAACCAATCAAAAACATTAGTTGATCTAAAAAATCAAATGGTATGTCCATACTCGTTGTTTACAATAATCAGTAAGGTTTTTCACTAACGGTTTGATCATGATTATCAGCCATTTATCCATGAACCACTTATGATTATCATAACAACCATCAATTGATAATGATCCATGAAACCATGAGTTTGTCTGTCATACAATAACCATTATGAACCACTTAACTATACTTCATTCGTTACCCAAACAGATCCAACCATACAAGGTGGGCCACCTTAGTCAGCTAACTTGGGTGATAACTAGGGTAACTACATGTAACTACCAGGCAAATGGTAGATATAACTAGCTTGTCCAATGGCTTATGAATCAACTTATAACCAGGGGGGCCCGGTCCCTTGTATGGATCCATCACCCAATCGCTGCCCAGCTGCTGAGATTGCTGTCCTCACGGCTGGCCTCTACAGCACGCGAGCCATTGGACAGGATGTTCCTGAGCTCGCTTCGATCAGCGCTACGGCGCCATGGCCATGGGGGCTCATGGTGGTATGGCTAGTGATGGTCAGGTTATGTTGGTTAATGATGATTAGTGATGGATAGTGATGGATATGTTGGTTAATGATGCTGGTTATGTTGGTGAATGTTGGTCAATGATGGTTTGTGGTGGTTATGTCAGTTTAGTTGATGGTGAATTGATGGTGAAATGATGGTTTATTGATATTGATGATGAATGCGATGGTTGTGTTGGGTAATTGTGATGGCAAATTATGATGGTCAATGATGATTGTTAATCAATCAGGATGGTTACTCATGATTGTCTTATAATTGTGGTGGTAAATTATTGTCCCAATGATGGTGACCACTGCTTGGGATGCCTGATGGCTAATGGAAATGGCTGTGATATGGTCGTAGCTTTTTGGTTAGTTGATCTTACAAAGATTATAGTTTCCATTTGGTTATGAATGTTTTGACTGATGGTGGTCATGCCGGTCATATCAACACCTCTTGGGCACACCCCAAGTGCTCGTGTTATTTTTGTTCCAGGTATGACCCGGTATGACTTTTACGTTGCATGGTGGAAATCATGTCGAACTAACGACGACCCGATTTGAAAGACATAGTGGACCGTGTGGGAATGCCATCAGCAACGGTTCCATGTTTGCGGTAGCATTTTGTCCTGTAGTTTTTGGCGCTTAATTGGTTTGAGCCTTGTCCATTTATGAACAAAAAGCAATCTGGTTGATACAATCTGGTAACCTTGAGGGTTGACCCCAGGCTTGCTTAAAAGCAAGCCAAATACCTAAGAAACCACCAAGCAACTACTCTCAAAGTTCTTTCTAACCAACAAATGGATATCATCTGCTCAGAACCTCCCAAAACAATAAGAAGACTTTTTCTTGAAATAGCCTCAATAAAAGCTAGAAAGTAGATAGGTGGACACATTCCAGAAATTCTCCCAGTCGAATCATACGAGGTCCAACGCTTGCCGCGACATCCAGGTCTGCACATCCGCAGCTTTTTAGGCCCAGCGACACAATCTGACCCTTTGCGCTGCGCTTTCGGGCATATTCCAGCAGGAAATCCTGAGCGCCACAGGGCTCCAGAGCGCCGGTGCGAAGGGGGCAGCACTCCATCTGCTTGGCGGTTACAACTCCTCTGAACAGTGCTAGGCCATCAACCCACCACTCCAAAGATCGGAGAAAAATGTGAAACACACCACCCACCAGTCATCTCCCTCCCCCTGATGCGAATAGCCATGAATAAGCATTAATAACAATTACAATAAATATCAATAAATTGCCATCATTAAGACTAATTAATTGCCATCATTAACACCAATTATTTAATTGCGATCATTAACCCTAAATGATTACCATCGTAAAGAATAACAAGTTGCCATCATTAGCACTAATTAATTGCGATCATGAACACTAATTCATTGCCATCATGAAGAATAGTAAACTGCCATCACTACCACTAATCACTAATCAATTGCTATCATCAAGAATGATGAATTGCCATCATTATCAATGATTAATTGCGATCATTAACACATTAATTGCCATCATTAACAATGACGAATTGCCATCATTAACAATAATAAATTGTCCTCATTAACTAAATTGCCAACATTAACAATAATGAATTGCCCTCATTAACAATAATGAATTGTCGGTATTAACAATGATTACTTGCCATCATAAACACTCATTAATTGCCATATCTTTGACACTAATTCATTGCTATCATAAACAACGGTTATATAATTGCCCTCATTGACGATAGTCAATTGCGCTCATTGACCACAGTTACCCCTTGGTTAAGTGGCTGAAAAATCAAGTTACAACTCGGGGGCCTAGTCATCTTCCTTCCCCCACTGCGACCAGGCAAGGATCCAAAACATCACATCCCACTGGCACCCACTGGACCTTGAGAGCCGGGGCCATGGCTGGTGAGTCAACCTGTTAGTCACCCTTGGCAGGTGAATATTAGGGTCAAATGATGAATCTGTTAGTCACCCTGTCAGTCAAATCTGCTCGCAAACGTGGTCAGTTGATTTCAAGCTTTGCCATTGAAAAATGGTGAATATCGGTCAATAATGGCTAAGAATGATTGATCATGAGTTGATTTGAAGCTTCGCCATTTGACAAGCGATATCTTCCATGTGCCTGGTAGCCCTACTCAGGTATTAAGCTCAGTAGCATGGGGTACCATTCGCTGCAAAATCCACCAATGAGTCCACCAATGATGGGTTCAGCTACTGGGAATGGCTGGCCCCATGGCCGGAGAGGCATGGACTTGTTGTGCCGGGCTGGTGTCATTGAGCGATTCAGGGCAGGCACCACTGACCCCTCACCAGGGGGACACATTTGTCAAAGTGAAAAAAAAAGGTTGGATGGACATTGGGTTGCTTGTCATGCGGGGCTTGAAAATCGACGCCCAAATGATGATCTTGCTGAAATCCTGCCGGGAAAAGCAATGCAATGCCTGCAGCACCATTCGACATGGCCGATCTCGAGCTGCGAGATGAGTTGATGATCACCCGTAATTATATCAAACATTCAGCTGTAAGGAAGCATCACCATCATCAACTGGTGATCATTCGTCGAAAGCGACTAACCATCATCAGCCGCTATCATGAACGATTGTTAGCCACCACCGGCCACGAGCATCTCTCAAACATCAACACAACACAACTGAAGCCATGTACTGAACTCACGTGGACCCCACTGATGGTCTGAGATATTGCTGGTCTCTGACACTAAAAGCCATGGTAGATACAGCAGCGATAACGATGCTCAATGGATAGGGGCGGTTGGTGGTCGTTCGTTGGTGGTTTCAGCGTGTCTGATCATCAGCGACCAAATGACCATGCAATAAAAAACATTGATCATCGCCAACCAATATCAACCAATGTCAACTAATAATGATTGACAATGGTTAATTATCAATGGTCATTCACGGTTGATAATGGCTCATTATGATCACTATGAATGATTGGTTACCACCAACTAGTAACCAAAAAATGGAGAAATATCAAATACACCTGGTTACTACCTAGTAAGCGTTAAGTTGAAAGTGAGACCACCACTATAACCATGTGCCCCCAAAACCATCATTCTTACAGCTTATAGCTTATAACCTGTATTTAGAGGGTAGAACCCAATTTTTTTTAAAGGTTTTGGGGGCTCATGGAAGCTATACTGACTGATCTCATTTCCTGGTCAAATCATCGACCTGGCAGCGGGCTTCCGTTACGTGAACTCACTCACACAGCCCGCGTCGCCAGATTCTCCCAGGCACCCACTGGGCGGCGTCGACGCGGCCAATACACTCTGAACCTGTCAGGCGGCTCGGGGTTGGAAGGGTTGGAACCATGACTTTACTGCCAACTAACTGGTTGATTCATGGTGGACTCATGGCTGGACTCATGGTTGGCTCATGGTTGGGTTGACAGGTGGACCCAAAACTCCGGATTTGGCGCTAGTGAACTGGAGTCTCCGCGAAAATTGATGACGGAACCAACGACCCACAAAGTGGGCCGGTGATAGCGGTTGCTTGGTCTATGAAACTGATATAGTTAATTATGGTAGATTACTATAGTTGGCTATGTTCATTCAAGCGACTGGCTGCTTGGTCTATATAACTATAGTTCCATTCAACGGCTTTTAAACCAACCTAGAAACATGAATAAATAACCATTTATTGCTTAATTACGATCATTTATGCATTAGTTCAATGGCTTATCAGCCAACTTGCAATATTGAGCGGCCACCTCGTATCTGCCAGGATCAAGATGTTAGTTACCAGGATGGTGGTGGCATCCACGACTCATATGGCGAAGAGCGCAGCAGGAACTAGACAGAACGAGGCCGTGGTACCAATGGCACAGCGATGCAATGAATAGCATTTTAAGCGCCAAGTGACATCATTCCGCAAGGGAAGAATTCAAAAACTGACGCAATAACTTCACCAATAATCACTACGTCAACCATTTCTTGATCAGGATCAGTTAGTTGAAAACTGAACTGACCATCATGAATCATCGCCATTTGCATCATAAACAGATCTGGTCAACGAACCACTATTATGAACAATTCTGTGTTCTACAAAACTTTTGTGCCCTGCATGGTGCCTAAAAATCGCTATGAACTGGTGGTTTCAAACCACTATGAAAAATATTAGTCAACCAACCATATATTAATTCATAATTACTATAGGGAAAATTAAAAAATGTTTGACACCACCAACCAGTTATTCCCTAACCGTTCACCATCAGCAACCAACCATGGTCACCAGTCCACCTAGCCCCGTGAAACGCGGCACGACACGAGATCTGCACGACCCTTTTGCTCGTCAGTGACTGGGATCTGACGTGGCGCCGCGGTTTGCAACCCGCCGTCCTACAGGGAGGAGGCAGCTGTGGATGGGGAACCGTCATGGGTGGCTACAGCTGGTTGCGTGGCGGCTGGTGGTGGTTGGATGGCTGGTTGGTGGTTTCAACCCCTATGTACCCCTATGAAGAATATGAGTCACCCAACCATTTCATAATCATTTCCAGGAAAAATAAGAAAGCAAATGGTTGATGAATAGCGAAGTGAAATTCAGCATGTGATTTAGCAGCAATATCTCGGCACAATAGTTAATTAATTAATATCTGCCATGAGCCCCCAAAACCCTAAAAAAGGTAGGTTTTTACCCTCCAACATATGGGTCATAACCTATAAAAAGGATGGTTTTGGGGGCTCATGGTGATGGCTAATGTATGGCTACTGAATGGATAATAATGGTTACGGTCAGTTTCTGCTAGCTGATGTTTCTTGATGGGTGGCCTCAGAGTGTCCTGGGAAAATTGATGGCTCATAAGTGGTCAAGAATGGCAAATGGCAGGGAATGAGCAACAATGGTTGACATATAGCGTCTGGAGCGTGGTAATGGCAGCCATCAAGCAATAGGCAAATAGGTCAGGGTAGGTAATGGTGATTGAAGATTGAAAATGCCTAAAAATATGGTTGTGAATGGCTTTCCATCACCTTGGACTTCTGTTCGATTGTGCTCAGTTCATGATTGGCTATTTCTCTGGCTAATTGGAACACAGCTACTCCACACCGCTACAACTGATGACCGAGCCCAAGTGAGAGCGAAAAAAGCCCAGTGAACTTGGCCATAATTGAAGATCGTACGAGGTGGGCACCCTTAGTTAGCTAACTTGGGTTACAACTTGGGTAACTATTAGTTGTGGTAGATATAACTATACTTAAATGGCTACCTTGTACCACTACAAGCAGAGTCTTGCGCCGATTTTCCCATCCACCCATCTGGGAAGTTTCGCAAGCTACTGAGTAAAACATTTCGATCATGGTTCACAGTGGAGATTCATGACAATTCATGATGGCTAAAGGATGTTCAATGATAATGGATTAATGATGGCTTGATGATACGGTCCTCAGGGTAAATGACGGGAAAAAATGGCTGGCCAATAATTGCTTGTCAAAACTAGTTGCATGGACATTGTATACAATTATCATTAATGTTTGAGAATCGGCAAAAAAGTGATAGTCAGTAGTCTATATAGTGCTTGATAGCGGTTGACGATGGAAACCAATGAAACCCAATTCATGACAGCTGGATTTGTTGACATCCAGCACTGCTCATCAGCATTAACCAGCACGATGCACGCATTCGGCATTGTTATACTTGGAGGTTCAGCCATCACAAAGATGCATATCCAACTGCAAACGCAAACTATGTCGATGGCCGAATCTATGGCAAAATACAAGCGGGCGGCCTTTTCATGACCATGCATCTGCCACTGCCAGGGATGGATTACCTGCACCCCCCCACGACTTCCCACAGCAACCGCATGACAGTTCACTCCTTTTCAGCGCGCAACCGCTGCAAACTTTCTCAGGGATGGGTCAAAACCACAACATGCTGTGCTAGGAAAATTGGACTGGTTAGTCATGTCTAGTCATGGTGAGTAATGGTTAATCATGACTACCAATGCTTCAACATGGCTGATTCTTGCAGAATAGATCTAGCACCGCAAGAACAAAGAGCAGCGCGTTGGAGTTGTCATTTATGTGCATGGAGGGACCCTGGGGCCTTTTTTTGCACAGGACAATTTTCACAGGTCGTTCAAGATGTTTTGACCCATGCCCTCTAATCAAAGCTGGCTGGTGGTGCGCGACCACGTCCTTGAAAAAAAACACACCAGCACAACCATGCACAACCCACATTTCAACACAAGTCATCCAGTTCTTGATAAACATGGAAAAACACAATCAGAAATGCTCACAAACTGTTCGTATCTGTTGGTATCCCCCCTTCACCACCGGCCAACTACTGCTGCTACTTCCGGTCAAACCACCAGGGAAGAGCTGCTTTGCTCGACGGCTTTGCCAGGAAAGGGCTCAACCACCACGGGAAGAGTGCCATCGATTTGGAGGTTCACCGACAAGACCTCTCCAGCACCATCTTCAAGCGTAAGCCTCACAAGGGATCGATAGGGACCGGGGCCTCCGGCTGGTAGCGATTCCTACATTTACAACTAGGGTAACCAAGTAATTATATATAGTTATGGCAGATATAGCGGTACTTAAATGATTTCTACAACAATTTATGACCCAGGGGGCCCCACCTTCACATGTTGAGCGAGACGCGACTGGTCACCATATTCCCACAACCAGCATCAAAACTGCCAAAAGCTTCGGCGAATCGTGTGGTTCTAAGCCCATCAACCCCCAGCAACGCCCACGATGGTCTTCTATGAAATGCACCTGCGAAGTCCAACTAGTTCAACTACTCAACTTCTCTTCAACTATCAGTTGGGTGTTTCTCAAAATAGGGGACCCCCTAATCATCCATTATGAACCATTTATAGTAGTAAACCAGCTATTTTTTGGGCTCCTGAGAAACCACCATTTGGTTAGGCCACTCCTGGTGGCTCCTTAACCACCAAGCAGTCAAGAACTGCTTAGCGAAGTCCTGATGGCGGTTCCACCAACCCCGCCATGAAAAAACCCTCGTTACTTGGGGGGGACTTCACCTCGTTACGGAGCCCATGGTACCTTTGCGGCGGTTCCAAAATAGAGGGACCCCAGGCCCCAGGTACCCCCCAAATGATCCAATTTCAATCAATATATAGTCAGTATAGTGATAACATGTGATAACATGTAAGAAACCTGTACCTCTCTGCATCCATTTTTCGGATCTGCTGGCAAGTTTGAGAAATCCTCATGTACCTAACTTGGCTATGCTTACCTAACATGCATGGAATCGTGGCCAGCGGACCATGTCAGTGGCAACTTTCCACGGGAAAGTGGAGGCGTGGAACGACCAGTTCAGCGGTCAAGGGCTCCTATACCCCACCCCAGCTGTTCACATACAATAAATGGTGGTTCCAGAAGCCAAAGGGAACCCCCAAGATGGCGGGGTCTTTAATAAAAATGACTATTGGATATTATTGGATGATAAATGTGGGTCCCACTCTTTAAGGAACCCAAATGAATCTCTAGCAGGGGATGTTTGGCAATGTACTGTAGTCCAAGTATTTGGATGTGAGCTACTGCCCCTTGGATGGTGGTTATCCCACCTTGCCAGCTACTGCCCCCTTTCTGGGACGGTACCCTTGTCGCGCCCAGTGGCAAGTAGTCTCCAGGAGCTCTCACTAAGTCACCATCCGATGTGGCCAGCAGGAAGCTATTCCTGGGCTGGATCAACGACCAGTTATCAGCCGGTTGTTGCTGGGGTTCAGCATCTGTCAGCTACGGAGTGAAGCAAAACATGGCTTGACTCTGAGCAAAAAACTTGTACCCTGCTTGTTTTGACAAATGCTGTGGGCTGTGGGTGGCCTGGTGGTGCTCCGAACTGTTCGCATCTCAACCGGAGAGGTTTTGGCCTACTTTCCTTGTAGTTTTGTGTTTCACCGGGAGGCCAATTGTGTAAACCCTACGAATTGCACTAACTGCACCATTGGCTCACAGTCCCAACAATCATGTTGATTCTTGATCCCGGCTTCACCCAACCATCATTGACCATCGTCGATACACTTCAAATGCTGGTATGATTGCTGGTACGGACGTTGACTGTCATCTGATGACGATACTGAGATGCAATTTTACATTATATCAACTATATCACTACCAAATATTACCAACCGTTAACATATCACTACCAACTATGGCCAACCGTTAATCCTTGCGCTGCCGATGATTGTGCTTGGATGCTACCTCCAACCACTAGCTCCTTAGCCCCCAAATCTCCCTGAAGCGGGGGAAAAGCGGGCGCCGAGGCTGGATATGATCCCTTCTAGCAGCTGGCGACTCGTGAGCGTAACCAGGGTTACAACTACCCGTTTTGTGGGTTACCCTCCGTTAAACTAACCTGGCAATGGATTTTCACCATATCTTATAGTGAAACCCAAGGAAAACATCAACTAATGTTGAATTTTCCATTGCCAGGATAGTTTACCAGAGAGTATACCATAGAGAAATAGGTGAGCCAACCATGGTGAATCTAATCATTCACCCAATGGCCTTTGGCAATAGTCATTATCATGCTCTGCCCAGGGCAAATGAACAGTTCTGGGAGCGAAACTTGGTGCCAGTTGGTACTGGGTATGGGCAGTGACTTGAATATATGACAAACTACTGTGACACATGGCTAGAATTCTAGGCATGGGTAATAGTACCAATAATGATATTTTAATGTTTTTTTGGATGCAAGCATTTGGCTCCTACCAAATTCAAGAGCATTGCGCTACCAGAATAGGGTTTGGTATTGAGAAGCACCAAGCGCCCAAACTCATTATTTAGAGTGCAGTCAGCTCATATTTGGGCATGACATTTTTTTTGTCATCATCACTTTCCAATCACCCACTAAGCACACTAAGCAAAAAACACTCGGAGTTGTGCGCAAATTGTAGCAGTGTCACACGATAACCCCATGATCCAACCAAGAAGTATTTCACGATCTGCACTGAAGAAATCTCTACCCATTGGTCCACATACTCAAACAAGTGTTGCTGGTTGGTAGCCCCCCAATATCCCACATGCCCCCAAGTATACACACGCCACTGCCATCCAGTGCCAGCTTCCATGTGATGGTGAACTTGACGCTTGCCATTGAGCCAGCTTTGATGTTCTTGACCCGGGCAAAGTCAAAGAGAGACTTCGTGGGGTATAACGACAGGGCCACCTACTCGCAGCACCGCGAGATCGCCAAATCCAGCAAGCAGCAAGGACAGTCAAAGCGGTTGATTTCCTGTGGGCTACCATGATAAAATGGGATCGATAGGATCGCTATATGGACCATAAAGCATGATGCCCTGCAAAAATGCGGCACACTTTCCACGCCCACAACTGCAGGAACCTTCATCAACCTTAACCAACCCAACCAACCCAACCAACCTTAACCAACCCAACCAACCTTAACCAACCTTAACCAACCTAACCAACCCAACCAACCTTAACCAACCCAACCAACTCCCTGAGGAAATCAGCGCTGAGGGGAGCCTTCTGTGGATGAAAGTAGGCCATGACCACCTCATCCCCCATCAGTGGACCAAGGTTACCTAAGGGCCGACGCCAGGGCCGCCGAGACCCCACGCTGATCCAGCGACCGAGGCCCCAATAAGGGCCCTTAAAAAAGGTAGGTTTTTGACCCGCCAATTTTTCCCAAAATATGGGTTATAACCTATAAAAGATTATGATTTTGGGGGCTCATGGTACCCAGGATTGAGAACCCCCAGGTTGATTGATTGTTTTTTTTTACCATTTTAGATGGGAACCGGGTGAACGTTAGTAATAGTCGATGACTGATCAACCACTGCTGGTCAGTAGTTCAAACCATTTCAAACCCATCCGCAAAAAATAGTCGCCCAACATCAGCCAAAAAATCAAACATCTCCAAAGAACAGTGCAAAAAACGATTCAAAACCATCAACTAAACTATCAACATCAACATCAACGTCTGAGTTCTTGCTCAAAACCATTTTTTTTTCCCACTTGGGCTGTCGAGTTGCTAACCTTCACCTCCAGCGTCACTGCGGAGGCATTGGTCAACAGCAGCTGCCTCTTCGACGTCGCCAGGCGGAAGCGGCTCAAGGACAATCCGAAGCCGAACCTCGCGGAGTGAAGCGAGGCGCCACCGACCGATGGGTTGGTTACCCTTTCCTATGCTGCCAGTTGCCATGATAGTAAGTAACCAACCCCGAACAACAATGGTAGAAACCAGCCGGTTACCCACTATAATGGTAGCTGGAAGGGTAGGATTGCCACCAAGCATCATCAATCACCCTTGGCCAATAAGATTTTTAGCACTCGAACAAACCAACAAACCACCGGAACCTTGAGTGCAAACAGCTTCACATACACAAATAGACTGAATAAATGTATACATCGACACTAAATTGATGAATTCATCATTTTTTGATGCACATAAATTTGTATCACTATTTCTGTATCTTTCAGTGTTTTTTTTGCTTCACCCGCTGGCTTGGACCCCTGAGAGGTTGCGGTCACAGCGGCCGAGGTCGTCAACCAAGGAACGGCACCACGGCGTCGGCTCCGTAGCGGTAGGTGCGCTGGCGCGTGACGTCGTGGTCCAACATGGAGTTGAAGTTGGGCCAGGTGCTACGGTACCTCGGAGGGAGGAGCTGAGCCGAGCTGGTGGGTGAAGCCCAGCGCAGGTAGAGCGGATGCTCACCCACCTGCTGAGCCCCCAATAAGGGCCCTTCAAAAAAGGTAGGGTTTTAGCCCCCAAAAGATGGGTTATACCATGTTATAACCTATAAAAATGATGGTGAACCGGGGGCTTATGGTATAGTCACCGACCTTTTTGTGGTTGATAGGTGGGTTGCCAGGGATCGATCCCAGGGAAATATCCCCAGCTGCACATCGAAGTAGGTCAAGAGATGTCATAGTTGGAGCTATGATCCTTGCCGCTGATAACAGTGGGGATTGTAACTCTCAATGGGCATCATAGCTCAACCCCAGCTTGGGGAACGAAGCTGTCCAGTAGGCAGTCACCACTGATCTGATCTTCATTTCATTGGCGGCATCTGCGCAGAAGGCCCCCAGCAGTTGGAAGTTGGGCAAACCGTCCCATCTTTCTCTGGTACCTAGTCACTTTCGGTTACAAACCTAGTTGGAGGTTTCAACCCCTACAAGGTGGGCCCCGTGGCTTCAAGTTGATTACTAAGCCATTTAACCATACTTATATCTAGCATAACTGGTGTAGCTACCCTAGCTATAACCCAAGTTAGATAACTAAGGGGGCCCACCTTGTGTGAAAAATGTTTCCAAGCAACTTTTGGTTGCTTTCCCCTGGGAGCGCCACAGCTGCACTCCAAGGAACACAGTGTAGGGCATTCGACCCCAGCGATTGGACACTCCAAAGATGGACTGGGCCAAAGCCTGGGCGCCTGAAATCCACAGGGCTCCGGCCATAGACATGGATAGTTTCTCAAAATAGGGAGCCCAAAAAATGGTTGATTTAGTACTAGTGTTGAACAACCAATAGTGAAGCGCTTACAATAGCTGCAATTATTTTCCAGATCTGGATTTTTCAGCCCTGACAAAAGTTAAATTAGCCCTTATTGATCTTAAATTACAGAATGCCAACTTGCTCCAGAGCAGCTGCAATAATAGAGCCACATTCACAGTAGCTGCACTTATTTTCCAGAAAATTTGAACATTATCAGATGTCCCCGTACTTAAACAAGTTTAACAGGGCTAATTTAAATTTATAGTATCTAATTATGATTGGATGCTTTTCAAAAGCATAAGCAAAGCAAACCTTTACACATTCAAAAAAATGCCTTGTCCAA
This sequence comes from Symbiodinium kawagutii, assembly GCA_009767595.1. NCBI lineage: Eukaryota > Dinophyceae > Suessiales > Symbiodiniaceae > Symbiodinium > Symbiodinium kawagutii. The sequence continues at coordinate 25,361 of VSDK01014297.1, read as the reverse complement.
AACAGCTGTTTTCTTTTCCAAAATCCTTGAACAAATTGCAAACAACAGGTTCGCAAAGGGTACCCCCTTGCAAGCTCCTGCAATTACAAGAAGCAAGGGAAATTAGCAACTGCAACAAGAAACAACTTCCCTGGCTCATTTCTATGTTTTGTTGCTTACTGTTAAAAAAGGATAAGAAAAGAAAAAAAATCCGGGAGAGTCGTGGGGAGAGTCCAGATTTCAGATATACAATTGCAAAGCAACCCCTCCCCTTAAAAGAAATAAGGGGGATGTTACTATGGGTCGTACAACGTTATAGTCAATGGTTAATCATATGTTTTACTGTTAATGGATATAATCATTACTGAATGGTTAATCATCACTATCATTATCGCCATGTTAATACAAAGGATCATTGGGGGAGTACCCCCCTCACCCCTCATATGAAGAAACCATCACAATGGATGGTTCATCGGGGAGATCCAGCCGTCAAGCAGTTTGCACCAAAAAATGACCATGGTCAATGGCCATTGCGGATGCTCAATTGATGGTCAAATGGCAAGTTGTCCAAAATAGAGTTCCCAACTAGAACTGAATTGAGCCATTTCCATTTAATAATGGTTTCGTGGGTTTTGGGTAGTTTCATAGTTTCATGGTTTTGGATGAGTTTAAGTGCAGTTGACGAAACTTTCATGGCTTTATGCCTCACTTTGACGAAACTGAATGCATGATCATAATTAGGCTATGGGTCAAAACCCCGAATCCCTGGTTTCCATCATTAACGAGTGTTTTCCCTATAGCTTTGTTGGTGATATTTGGCGTTTACCCCGAATGAAATGGGTTGGTTTATACTGACTCACAGCCATTACACTCTGGTGATCTAACACAGCAATGCATCATCCACCATATGTAGATTAGTTACCTACTAGAAATCGTGATTTTCCAGCCAGCCATGTTGGATCACATGGCAGTGTGCAAATGGGGCAAATGGTGGATCACGGCGCCGCTGGAACGACGCCGCCGCCCCGTTGCTGCCTTCCATCCCAGGGTAGAAGGCTTCGATCACCGCCACGTTGCTCCGGTACAGAAACTGCTCAACGGCCACCATGCCTTGGTAGCGTCACCAGATCCACTGGGAGGGTTGGCAGCGTCATGAATCACTGGGTGATGGTTGGGTATGTGTGGTTGCTACCAAGCTGGTTGCTCCATGGTGATGGAAAATGAGGATTTATGCTGGTGAATGATGGAGAATGCTGGTTCACAAGCTAGTGAAGCATGGTAAATGATGGCCAAATCAGCTGGCTCATGATGGTGAACCGGATGGTTAGCCATGGCTACTCGGCTGGTAAATCCACTGCTCGATCAACGCAAGTAGCTGGGGCCATGATCCATTCTGAACCATCACCAGTCACTAGCTGGGGCTGGTACCACAAGGAAGACAATCACACAAATGAAGCATCAGCAAACCAGAAAATCGAGGTAAACTTTCATCATGAACGAAGCATCGCGAGCCACCCATCTGATTGAATTAAGCCCACTACTCCATACCTTTAGGAAAAAAAAGCAAACACTCCAAGCCGTGCCTGGTCTTCAAGTCGGCAAATGGATAGTTTGATGTTCTTCGCCCCAAGCCCACAGCCAAGTGTTGTATGTGATGTCGGTGCGAAGTCAAACATGGGAACAACAAACAACAGGGTCTTTGGGCCAATCCTGCGTGCCGACAATGAAGCATCATCAGTCACACATACAACCCTCATGGTTGGCACAAGTCTGTGAAATGACTCTATCCAAAAGGCGTTGATTAAAAGAAGGCCATGCACAAACGACCGTGCACCATGTTGTAACCTAAGCCACCCAGTCATCTTCTGATCAAATCCATTATTAGAATTCAATGTAATTTCACGATAATGCAACAAAGCCGAAATGACTCTATCATCAATTGCAATTAACCGAGCTGATTGATATAAAATCATCTTAGAGCTGTAGCCAAATTTCAAATCATAAATTGACTGACCTACTGATATGGTGAACATTAGGACCTCTGATTATCACCATATCTGGGATGCAAAATAAAAATCACAAAATATCAAATAAACAAAATCTCAATTTTCAATCAATTATAATCCTCAGATTTATTAAACATCTCGATTAACTGCTCACCCATGATTAATCTATCAGTCACTATCATTCACTATTAATGCCAACCCAGGATTATATAATAAACCCCAGGTTGATGAACTGGCGGGGTCACCAGTTTAATGGGAAACCAAGACTCTTGGGGGATACCCCTATGATCATCAACCAGGGGTTTAGCTTCATCCTGGGTTAACATTATCAGCCCATCATCTACCATGGTTACCGCCTGGCAAACTCACATAGCAATGGAGAATCCACCATTGATTCATGGTTTCCCAGGGTTTCTCTATAAAATATGGTGATTTTCCAGCCAGCCATGTTAGTTTACCACAGGGTATCTAAAAACCACAAGTTATAAAACACTTGTATCCACTTGTTATAAACCATTGGTATAAACCACCCACATCTATGGATGGATAGTCCATGTTACCACAGGTTATCTGACTATCCGATGGATCCCCCGTTGTCAACAGGTCCAACCCACAGCAGCGCTGAACGTGGCGCCAGGCTGCCGCCGTTCAGCAGAAAAATCACCGTGGGCTTTCCGAGCGCGATGACTTCCCGGGCCAACTGCTTCCTGAGGCGCCAGCGGCTGAAAACATGAAGCGCAGTCGGGGCCCTTGAGGTAACAATGGTAGTGATCAACCCTGGTGGGAAACCACCATGAATGATGGGTAATAATAGGGGATAATAAGCAACATTGAGGTTTTTTGGTAGTTAACTTGGGTTAGGTAACAAATACTTAACCCTATGTAGAGCTTATAGTAATAAATCTTGAGGTAACAATGGTACTTTTGATACTTTAGCATTGGTTAAGTATGGCGTAATGATATGAATTCCAAGGGATAAGAAGCGATAATAGTGGTTGATGATGAATGATAATGGGTCAAGTGTGGATAGTGAATCATAGGTCAATGATGGCTTATAACCATGGTTAATGATGGGTTGAAAATGGTTAATAATTGTGAATGATAGTTTATGATAGGTGAATGATAGGGCTAATATGATATACATAGCTAACTATCAACTCACAATGGCCACTTTTTTTGGATAGCCAATGATAGATGAATGATGGCTTATAACCATGGTCTCAGGTCTCAGCGGTATTCTTGGCCAAACTGCTATAACATACTGTAACCACAATCCATTTGCAACCTACATTGACTGATTATCGCTAATGATGGGTTAATGACGGTGAGTAATGGTGAATGGTACTTAATGATAGGTTAATCATGGCTTAATAATCGAAAATAGCGGTTCATAATGCTGAAGATGGTTAAATAATCAATGGTTCACAATGATCATAATGGTTTACTGATGGTTGATAAAACGGGATAGTAATTAAGCAACAATAATAGCTTATGATACGCAATAATAGTTCATGAAATAATGGCTGATGAATGTTGATTCATGGAGTTTATCAAGGGTTTACTTAGGTCACGTTTGGGTAACGCTGGAGCACTCGGGATTACCACCAAGCAGTAGGCATCATCAACTTTCAACCAGCCTCTGATCGTCGACCAACCCCCAACACCAAGAATGAAACAGTGGAATCTAAAGCGTTAGTTCAAGAGTTTCAAGGGTTCGTTCGGTGACCTACAGTACCATTTAGTCGGAACAATCCTAGTAGCTCCAAATCGTTCCCTCTTAACAGGATAGCACACACACAGATACCCATTGCTCCCAAATCGCTCCCTCCCAACCACTAGCCAAGTAAACCAGTTGGCATCAACCATCGACTAACCAGTCAAACCAACCATTAACCAGTGGAATCTCAAGTGTTACTTCAGAGTTTCAAGGGCTTCCTTCACCATTTTCAGGGTTAGTTCACCTACCTATGATAACTTCCCATAGGTTTCCCATCCAAGGACCCCTAGGGACCACCACCCAGGGACCACCCCCAGGGCCCGGCCCGGCTCGCCGCGGCGCTGGATCTCGGGCAGGTCCACGCTGTCGCGGTCGTGGCCCTCGCGCTCCAGGAAGTTGCTGCTGATGCGGTCGCGCTCCGAGATGCCGAGGCCCAGGATCACCACGTCCTCAGCGCGGCTGCGAGCGCGACACCATGACGAAGCCAGTGATGAACTCCAGGACGTTGCGCTGTGATTCGCCAGTGTGAAACATGGTTGATAGTTAAGAATGCATGGTATTGGTAAATAACCATGGTTAACTATGATTAACCATTAGTTATTAACCAGTTATTCTGTGGTCAACCAACATGGACTTGGAAAATCCACGATTTTGTTCGGAAAACCCTGGGAAATCATCCATTTATGGTCGGTTTTCCATTGCCATGTTAGTTCACAGGAGAATAACCAGTGCCAACCATGTTTTTTTTTGCCGGGGCTTCCAACGGCTTGCCTTGCATAGCGCAAGTTGCTGACAGAGCTACATAGCTGATATGGTCCATAAATCATGGTAGTTTGAAATTTGGCAATGGTGCATGGTCAACCATCATGATGGTTAACAATGACTGTAGTTTCCCGTTTTTCTTGAGTTTTTTCCTAGCCACAGCGCAAGGAACGACTCGGTTCTTGGCCACAATAGCCATTATTCAACATGAATATTAATAACTCTTAGGACCATTTCACAACTGTTAGGACCATTTCATGATTAAAACCATGATCAAAAACCTTTTTTTTTTGCCAGGGCGTGCAAAGAATTTGCCCGGAAAGGAAGCTGCAAACAAACAGGGGGGAAAAACTCATGAAAAAAATGGCTTGAACGACATCACTAGCTACTACAAATGGATCAACATGATGGTTGGTGAATTCCTGGTGGCTAACGATTGGTTGGTTCACTGGTTGAGGTTGATTAGTAGCTATAAAACAGCATAAACACTCATGAAATGGCTATAGAACAGCATCAAAAACCATTCGTAGAACCATCGGTTGAGCATCCGCGGTCGCCGCCGAGCATCCGCTGTCTTCGCCAGCGCCAGCGCCTTCTGAAGGCCGCCGTGGCTGGGCAGAGGCTCCGACAACTCGCAGCCCTTGGCCTTGAAGCGCCGGGCTCCCCAGGAGGCGCCAGCCGTTAAGCATGGAGGAAGGCTAAGAAGCTGGTCATGGCTACGACTAATAAGCACCATGAATAGCCATGAGCCACCATAGGTAATCAATAACCATGATGAGCTGAAAGAGCTGGTGAATGATGGATAATATGCTGGTAAATGATGGCTAAGAAGCTGGTGAATGATGGCTGGTGATGGCTAGTGATGGCTAGTGCATCATGGAAAATGATGACAACAAAGCTGGTGAATGATGGTATATACGCTGGTTAATGATGGATATGCTGGTGAATGATGGTTAATATATGTTAATATGCTGGTTAATGATGGGTAAGGAGCTGGGAAATGGTGATGACGTGATAGGTAATGATGCTTATAAGCCAGTAAGTGATGGCTGATGATGGATAAAGAGGCTAAGTTTATCGTGGGTAATGATGGTTAATGATGGAGAATGGTGGTGAATAATGGGTACAGTATGAAGCTGGCAAATGATGTTTAAAAATGGTAGATAAGCCGGTAGAGTTCATGATGGGTGAAGAAACTAGTGTATCATGGAAAATGATGATAAAAAAGCTAGTGAAGATGGATAATATGCTGGCCAATGTTGGGTAATGATGCTTAAGAAGCTGGTTAATCATGGATGACGTCGGCGAAATCGTCAGTTCAAAAGCCATCACCTGCTGGATGGCAAGGGCATGGATATAATGGGCAACAATCATGGATGATGGAATAGGTCCAGTGGGTAAACAAACCAAAAATGGATGCTGAAAACGATCATTCATAGGGGGCATTAACCATGAAATGGTAACAATCTAGGAACAACAATAGATTGATGTATTAATAGTGATGGTGGATTAATTGAACAATGTTGGAACCATGATAATCATGAAATAGGGGGTATTGACCATCACTATTAATACCCCCTTTTAACAGCAATAGATTGACCATCAGCTGTTAAAACGATCATTAATAGTGATGCAACCGCTAATCAAAAAGCTGATGGACGGTGCAACATGAACACTGACAGTCAACAGGTTCCTGCAAAAGCTAGATGAGTAAAGTCGATGGCGTTGTGCTCATGGATAAAACATGATACAACTGATGATGAGCAAGATTCTGGCTGAGTGATCTTGCTAGTTAATCACTAGATGATGCTAACTCGGGATTTAATGACTAGTTCATCCCTTAATCCCATTGGTTCATCACTATTTTTCCAACGAATAGATATTGGCAAATTGATAATTCGACAAACCGACAAGCAAAGCAACAAACAAACAAACAAACAAACAAACAAACAAACAAGCAAGCAAGCAAGCAAGCAAGCAAACAAACTACCAAACCACCCATAAGATAACATAACCTAACCAAACCTAACCTAATATAAAACAAACAAACAAATATACACAAATAATTCCATCACACTCCCCATCATCCATTCAGCTCTTCAATTACTGACCAAATGATGCTGTTGGCATTCCCGTTTTGCCAAGTGTCTGGTGCTAGCGAGGAATCATCTCAGTTGTCATGTACCCAGCAGGGTAGGACATCATTCGCCAAGTAAGAACCATCTTAGTGAAGTTATGTGCCTGCCAAAGCTGGTGATCAGCTATAGTTGACCTAGTAGTGAACTGACTACCACACCACACACCAGGCCGTCCCAGTTGATGGGCAAACCCCGGCCCAGTTGCATAGACCGTGCTGCCGTTGTGGAGGGCGTTCAGCGCCCGAATCGCTTGATAGGGCGTCTGCACACACCTGGTGGTCAAATCTGCTGGGTGGTTCCAATCCCTATGAAAAAAATCTGTGAATCCACAAACCATGTGTTAATAAAAACGAAAAACAAGAAAATGTCAATTCAAACCACCAAGCAGTTGTCAACAACTCGCCCCAACTACATATAGCTATTTCCAACCAACCAAAGCCAGCTAAGGCTACATACTTCCCACCCTTGCAACGCCGGCACCCGAAGTTCGTCTCGTCGCCCGTGTCGCCGTTCCAACCAATGTTGGTGGGTCCCCGCGGCGGACACACGGCGCCCGTGTCGACTTGGATCAGCTCCATGGAGGCGTTCGCGTGGGGCCCAAGCAGCGCCAGCCGCTGACCGCCTGCCACGGAGCTGAGCAACGGAGACCGGATCCGGGGGATCCCAGGCAGGGTGGCTGAACCGGGAGATGGAGCAGCAATTGGACATGGCAATGACCGTATAGATTCGTTGGTTGACCATAGAATCGTTGGTCAACTTTATGAACCATGAAGGAATCCCATCAAAATTGAGAATCATGCGCAACAAACTGGTGAAGTGAGGAATTTTGATGTTGTATCAATGTTGATGATGGGTAACTAGCACCATCGTTGGTTTGCGGATTGTCTTTTTTCTTGCTGGTGGTGGTGATCATTTCTACAGAGTCCTACCCCTCAGGTTGAAGTTGGCTAAAATTGAACGATACTCACTCGTATCTACCAACACTGGTATTGAGCCTTCTGAAGCAAGCATCAATAATCATGGTTAACAGCCATCATCATCCACCTTCACAACCATCATCACCCATCATCACCTATCCTTAACCAGCTCATCAACCATGATTTCGCCCCTAGCTCACCTTCAAATCAACCAGCCCAGCTCGCGGCGTTGTAACCCATGGGGGTCGCTGCTCTCGCCTCCCAGGGGCAAAACGCCCGGGTTGCTGAGCAAAACCAACGAGGCGAGCGCCGCCTCCAAGTTCAACGCTTTGGCTGCGGCAGTGCCGATGTCACCTGCACCGTGTCAACCACAAACCGCAGGTTAGAAGTGGTGGTTTTCTATATATACCTTGAACCCATATGACCCTTGTTTTGGATGGTTGACCCCCATATGGGTCAAACCTACCAAAAAAAGGATCTTTTTGGCTCCAGATAAATAAATAAATAAATAAATAAATATATATATATATATATCTACATGGTTCACTTGGCTAAGTGGAGGCTGCAGCCATGGCAACAAAAGACAGCAGGGCGGCATGCCTAAGGACCACATTTGACATCATTTAAGACTGGAAGATTGCGCACTTAGTGCTACCTCCATCTCTCAGTACGTTGCCTGAACCTTGATGGCAAGTTGGCTCATGTCACCGGAAAGCGTGGTGAACGAGGCTTCCATGGCACCTGCACCGAGCTTCCAGTAGGGTTGATCCGCGATGGGATCGAAGAGCCCCAGTTCAAAGCGCACCCGCAAGGAGTTGAACAGGGCTTGGTCCACATCCTGAGGATAGCAAGGGGCGATGATTGAGATGTCCCTCAACCCGAAGCTGGTACACGGTGGGCCCCACTGGTTATAAGTTGATTAATGAGCCATTTAACTATAGCTATATCTTCCATAACTGGTAGTTACCCTAGTTATAACCCAAGTTACCTAACCACGGGGGCCCACCTTGTATAGAACCATATAGAACCAACCTTGTTGGTGATCTGCAGCGAATCGTTCACAAAAACCTAAACTAGCGAATTGACCACTAAAGATTACTAAACCACTCAAGTTGCTAACCACTAAAGCACCATTACTAGACCACTACTAGTAGACCACTAAAACCACCATTTCGCGCTCGCCGACAAAGCTTAGCTGAACAAAGCCCCACCGAACTGGGGGCTATGCGGCGCCTTCATCGAACAATGTCCAGCTTGGACGCCTTGCAGCAGGTTGTCGTAGTAGGTGTTCCCGCTATCAATGTCCTCAGTGGCATGATGGCCATGGGGAAGGATGGCCGATGAGGGTGAAACCAAGAAGGATGTCTGAAACCACTGTCTAATGAAGTTCATGATGAGCGCCTCATGATGAGGTGAATGGTCGAATGATGGGATCAGTATTGAGGTCAATGGTGAGGTGGATGTACAGGTCAATGATGAGATTAATGATGAGGCTCATGATGGGGCAAAGCATGTTAAACCGTTGGTCAGTGATAGGGTTAATGATTGGGAAGTCTGGTTAAGTGATAACTTGGCGGACTCAGTATCTATCGGATTCATGTAACGCACAACGAACTAGTTAGTTCGACACATGGCTGTGGGTCAAACCCCTGTACCCCTAGTGAGTTTTCACACCAGTCAACTTTTGGGATATCCCTACATCTTTGATCTATTCTAATCTACTGTTTGAAAAAAAAACATGCGGTTCTAATCAAGGATTGAGAGTTTTCACTTCTTCCTGATAGATCCAGGTATGATTTTATGCACCGATCCATTTCTCTGGAAGATTTTGTTAAACAATTTCGATTGGCATTTCGTGCAGCCATCAAACAACGACCCCGACCCTGTCAACCGGCCATCCAAGTCTTTCCCCCAAATCAAGGAGCACCATCATGATGGGTGCCTTAAGAATCAGGTTTTCCAATGAGACTCTGGGAAAACGACCTGCAGAAACCCAAAAATTACCAGCTTCATCCAGTTTCATTGGTAAACCATCGGCGAATCCGTGGCTGAGATCACTCACAAGCAGCGGCGGTTCACCCACTTGCCATCCCAGCGTCACAGTTGCCATTTTTCACAGCTAAACAACTCGCTTCGGCCTTGGTCCATGGCTGAACGAGGGTGACCAGCCCAGGTGATGGCAATTTCAACATCTCCTCTACATCATGGACCATGGTCAACCACCATTTTTCCCATGCATCAAACATTTTATTTCTAGTTGCAATGTCTTTAGACTCTACAATTTCTACCTAGGTCGAAGTTGACTAACGAACCACGCTGTTACAATTGCACTAATTAACCATCAAATCTTATGATTCGATCTCATTAGCCATCAGTTGATCATATTCGTGTCATATTCGGCTACCATCATGTTGAACCAATACATCCAATTTTTTCCTGCCAATGAGAGCGAGCAGTAGAAGCCTCCCCTATCCAACATACCATGACTTGGAAAACTCCAAAAAACCCATCAAAACTACCCTTCAACACATCTTTCACCCCTAAAAATCCAATGAAAACTCTCCTTCATCACATCCTTCAGATTCCCTAAGCATATCCTGAACCCCGCATCTCACCCCGGGGGCTTGCGCGGGCACCAACGGTGGCGCCCCTTGTGCCGCGGCACCGCGCTGGGCACGTAGCGGTGCCGCTGCCCGGCGTGGCTGGCGGGGGCGC
>VSDK01014297.1:0-15102 GCA_009767595.1 Symbiodinium kawagutii | reverse complement strand
GGCGGGTGGGGGTGGGATGGGGTGGTGGGAAGTGGTGGGAAGGGTGGGGCCGGTGGTGGGAAGGGTGGGGCCGGGGATACAGCTGTTGACCTGATGGGTATGCCCCACGCATGGTTGTTCAACCTTGAAATGGGAAGCATGTGAGGTCCAAAGCTTGCTGAAGATTGTTGGAGAGAGCATCTGGTCAAACACATCACCCAAAACAACGAAAACTGAATGGCAAACAAGTACAACAAAAGCAACAATAATAACCTGAACTGACTCTTACGCATTGTTCAATCTCAATTCCCAGGTCTTCAATGAACAAAATCAAATATGTTGAAAGTGGGCCGAAAGAAGTCCCATGAAGTGGCATCGCTGTGCTTGTGAACAGGGGTGTGCAGTCTTTTTGAGCAGCCAGGCTTCCGAATTGCCACCGTTGTTAGGGCAAGCAACTCCTTGAAACAAAATGGCGAGCTGGGCCAATATTAATCAACGAATTCTAGGGGATAATAACCAACAATAATAAGGAAAACAGCCTGGTTAATGATAGGGGAACCAGGGGTACGGGGTGAACTGACCCACAGCCAAATCTGAGCCAACTGAGCGTCCTCCCATGGCCAGCATGGTCAAAGTGCAAAACGACCAGTGCTACTAGTGAGTCCTCACCAAAACCATTCCTTGCAATGACCTACCACCACCAAGAGCTAACAGGCTCGCCACTCTAATGCTTGGTCCGCTCACCACCGGTGGAGATTGGTCAACGTGGCTTCCACACGCAACTTGGGGATACCCTTCGGGGCGCTGCTCCAAGTTGCTGCGTTGTAGCTGCACATCACTCCTTTGGCTTTGCCTTCTTTGATCGATGCCTTGAAGGCAGGCCAATAGTAATCCTGAGCCCGCAGCATGCAAGTCATCAGCAGCGCTTTGTGGTTCATGGTGGCTAGAAATGCATAAGTTAACATCAGTTTGTACTGGTGGTTCATAATGGGCATTGAATGGACTTGCAGCCAGCCGAAGATCCTGGGGAAATTCTCAAGGCTTTTCAGCACAAGTGAGGTGAAGCCAAGAGCATTGGTGATGGTTCTGTCAAAGGCATTGTTTGCACAGAGCTCAATCCAGTTTCCCAGTATCAAACATGGCGGCTTTTGGATGGCCCCCGGGGTACCTAGAAAGCATCTGAAATGTCTGTGTGAGTAGGGAACATTCAATATTTCAATATATGATTACTAATCATGGTTGTTGGCGGTTGTGATCCACTCAAATCTACTCGGTTGGGGCTATAGTATACAATAGGTGATATACAGTATACATACCCGAGATATTCCGAGGTACAACCCTAGTTTAAGGACAATGACGCATGGAGTGAGTCATAGCACATGGAATTTCGGTGTTGGAACATGGTCAACAAACCCAGCAGCCCCAAGAAAACAAACCCAGCAGCCCCAAGAACAAAAGGGCGAAACCTCATAAAATCGTCCATAAAGGGTGCACCTGCAAAAAACGTCTCATTGTCATGCATTTCCTGATTTATCAAGACGATAATCAGTGACCAACCCTGGCTGCGCAGAAGAAAGGGTGCACCTGCAAAAATCGGCTGTTTCTGCCCTGGAAAAAAAATCAATGGGAAAACCTTTCACTTTGGCTTCTTGGACAGCTTCAACTTGGAGGAGGCATGGGGCACCCATCTGCTGGCCAGCCCCTCGGGCCACATGCCAGTCAAAGCCCTTATGGCTTACCCCGCGGCTGAGTTGACATGGGGGTTATACCACCACAGCCGACCTTACCTTAACAGTCTTTGACCATCAGCCATCAATGGTTGGGCATGCTAATCATCTACTCAGGAGGGGCCAGCGAGCCAAGAGTCCGCCAGAAGGTACTTGGAAATCTTTGCATCGAAATCATGCCGATCGTAGCCTATCGTGGAAAGCTCGGAAATGGCCTACCTGTGACAGATGGTTTTTGCGTATTGAAAAGCACATCATGTCACATGTTTTTCCCTGTAGGCCATTCAAATGCATGTTCTATCTACGATTGGTACCCCAGTTGGACATCAAGTTAGCTAACGATCTGGCCCCACATTCCCTCATCAAACAAAATCGCGCACAGAGCCAAAAAACTGGAACGTGGACCGTTCCAATTTCCAAACAAAATCCCACCACCGCCCAAGCCAACCCAACCAAACCCAACCAAACCCAATCAAACCCAATCAAACCCAACCAAACCCAACCAAACCCAATCAAACCCAACCAAACCCAACCAAACCCAACCAAACCCAATCAAACCCAATCAAACCCAATCAAACCCAACCAAACCCAACCAAACCCAACCAAACCCAATCAAACCCAATCAAACCCAATCAAACCCAACCAAACCCAATCAAACCCAACCAAACCCAATCGAACCCAATCAAACCCAACCAAACCCAATCAAACCCAACCAAACCCAACCAAACCCAATCAAACCCAACCAAACCCAATCAAACCCAATCAAACCCAACCAAACCCAATCAAACCCAACCAAACCCAATCAAACCCAACCAAACCCAACTGCCCCAACCCTGCTGCTGCACCAGCGTCTCCTGCCCCGCTCCCCAGCGCCTTGGTCCGCCTCCGCTCCGCCTTCCAGCGAGTTGGCGTCGAAGTGTTTCAGCGTCACGGCCACCTGGTGGAACCAACGAGGCGCCAGCGACAGCAGCGGTTCATCATCCAGGGCCCTGCAGGGGGGTACCCCCTACGGTAGGTAGGGCTGGTGAAGTGGGCCTGTTAAGTGGGTTAAGTTATCTTAGCTCAACAGGGATAACCTCACCAGGATATCCTTCAACAGTTAACCAACTCTTTGGTTAACCATGGCTACCTGCCAAACAGTTGGTTAACTTTGGGTTAGCCATGGTTAATGATGATTGGTGGGTCAGAATGGTTGAATATGATGGGTATCCATGGTGAACTTAGCTTCACGTTTGGGTGACTACCGGGTAAAGGGTAGAACGATAGTTGGTTGGGTTGTGACACCAGCGAATCTAACCAGGGGGGTACCATTCTGTATTGACAAGGGGGAACGGCCGTGGTCACCATGTATGGATAGCTCTATAGGTCTATGGTATGGGTTCCATGGAAGTACTACCATACGGTACTTACCATGTACAAATAAGTATCCATGGAAGTACTTGACAAGTATAAGGAAGAACACTAACATGAGGTCATTGCCTGGAATGGCTAGTGGTGCGCAAGCACATGCCGGCTCTGAAGCTTAAGAAGCTATTCTCAACAGAATCTAGCAACTACAAATGCAAGGAACACATCGCAGCAACCAACTGACTCCGACGCGACCTGCAGAAAGCGCTCATCTTCTCCTTGCAGGCCTTTCGTCCATGCCACCCCCAGCTGGCCCATGAGAAAGGGATCCTGCACGGTCCACGGCACAGCTTCCATGGTCTCCACTTCAAACAGCCCAGCCAGGTCTTCCCACGTGCAAAGGGAACATCCGCTATAGCCGTCATATTATTTGGAACACATGAGAACCATAATATTGATAATATGGAAATATTTTTCGTGAAATATCCATCCCAAAATGCCAACCATCCTATGATTCCATCAAGTTGATATACATTTTTCAGGGCCCTGCTTAGGCAACATGGCCGAATCAATCAGAGGTCACAGCGCATCGGCGAGCGCACCTGTCAACTGCTGGGGCATCGGTGGTTAAGAAACATACGGTCAGTATATCAATGAAACCATTATTTGCTACCCTGAGCCCCCAAAAGCCTTGGAAAAGGTAGGGTTTTACCCTCCAAAATATGGGTTATAACCTATGAAAATGATGGGTTTTTGTATGGTTTTGGGTATGCTAACATCAAGTGTGAAGTGCTCATGATAGAGGCAAGTGGCCATGTTAAAAGGCATTGTATCATCACGACGATGACCCATCATTAAAAATGCACTATGAGATCCATGCTGAAAATAGTGACAAACAAACTAACTTTTCTGGGAGAAAATCTGGGATAAAAAACCACACCAACTTTTTCCGAAAAAAAACGTGACTCTCTTTCAAACACATGAGCTGCCATTGTTTTATATATGGTATTGTTGGTCATTATCCACCATTAATTATTGTTGGTTAATATTGACCCGTACCCACACATCAACTGCTCAACTTCCGTCCTCGGTCCCCCCCTCGCCGTGGCGCCCCCAACGCGGATCGCGGTTGATGTTGAGCACAGGGCCCCAGCAGTCGAGGCCCATGCCGTTCCTGGGGACATGGTGATCATCCTCGAGCTACGGGTCCCAAGCCTAACTTATGGGGGATTCCATTTGGTCAAATCCCCAGGGATATCCCTGATGAAGCTCATCTCTTCCTCCTGCCCACCAGCCAGTGAATTAAGGGCTTAATCTACCGAAGAGATCAACCGTTTCTTTAGCGGTGGACCAATCCCAAGTCGAACAGTATAGGCACTATTAGTGGTTGCATTCTATACTTGAGCTTTAAAAGTCATAAGGGCATTGTTGGATATGTTGTATGCAATTATCTCGTGCAACCAAATTTAAGCCAGGATGTATTTGTGAACCAGTATGATCAGTATGGCTGGAAATTGTTCGTTACACCTGCATAGCTCCACATATGTTAGGAATGCTGTTACCCCCAAACAACGAACACAAATGATCATTGCGTGGTGCAGTTACACCTGCTTGTAAATTAATCAATGTCAATGGTTGCACTCCAAAACTCGAATCCCTAGGGCCAAAATAACGCGATTGACAGCTGCTTTTGATCCTCATGCTCCTCTGCCAAGAATCTTGCCATTGTCAGTAAAATTACCCATGTTGAAGAAGGCTCGCGTCTCCCGTCCCACGACGGCAGCCATGCTCCGCATGAGATCGCGGTCAAAGGTTGCCGACCACGATGGACCACTGGGAAAAGATGTCGAGCAACGGCCAGCAGCGGTGCAGTTGGCGGACATCGACGAATGAATGCAGTTAGATCCCCAGTAATACCTAAGCTGCTGACCACAACAGCACCGAGGGACCTGTCCCAACACACTTCACCATCCCAAGCACTTAGGATCGTGGCAAACCCGCGTGGAAAAACCATCCGATTGTTGTGGTTTGCGGGCCAAGGCCATGGTCGGAGTCGTTTCTGGCCACACCAATCATCAATCAGACCAACTACACCAACCACACCAACGACGCCAACCATACCACCCACCCAACCACCAAGCACCCCAACCACAAATCATGCGTCCCAGCGTCGATGGAACCCCCAGTTCCGGCAGAGCTTGCCTCCCACGGTTCTTCAGATGCCCGCGGGCCGTCAGCAGATTGGCCTTGACCTCATCCGGGATCCGCTGCACCAGATCCCACACACGCGCGTCCAATGGCCACGAGACGTTGCAGAAAGAGAAGTGGTCAAAACCACCACCCGGGATGCAGGCACTCACTCCTGCAGCTTGGATGGGCAGCCAAGTAGCCTGAGTACATCCCAAGTTGAACTGCAAAAAGTCACATGTCATAGAAACACACCTCTATACATTCTGCAAGATTGGTACGCCGAAACTACGATGGGAAATGAAAGATTGCACTGTAAAAAATCACCAAGTCCAACTTCCTTGTGAGGGGGATGCGGCTGTACAATAGAAGATTTGCGAATGACCCCACAACTCTTGAAGCTTTTTGGGGTTTATCACTCAGTTACGTTGGGTCTTGTGGCACTGCTGATACCCATGAAAAAGCCTGCACAACTCACAGACCCATTGCTCATGGCTACTGCTCAGTTTGCTCCTTTGAAACGCCCTCGAGATGTTGTGCAACTATGGTTGGGCAACAGCGATCGCATAATGATGATGGAGATATACATGGTCAGTGTTGGGATGGTTTGGGCACATTCCCATTGATACCAGTCTGTCATCTCTGAATATTAAAATGACATCCATGTGTTTCAGCGCCCTGCTGCATCTCCTGCATCGTAGTAGGATGGCTGAGCAGTGGTGCCATGCTCCAAAAACAGAATGGCAGTTGGCACGGAAAAGGGCCACCGCATGTTCAACGCGGCACCGCGCAAGCCGCAGTGGCCCGTGGCAAAACTCGAGACTAAAATAAGAAGCTGCCAGCACATATTTGGCTATGGGTCAATATTAATCAGCCAACTAGTAGGGGATTTCCACCAACAATAGGAAAAACAATGGTTAATAGTGGGGGAACCGGGGGTACAGGGTTTTGACCCACGGCCATTTTGCTGAAGAGTGAGCCCTTGATGTCCCAAGACAGCCAGCGGCGAGCCAAACCCTTATTGTCTTTTGCACAAAAAAAGCCGCAACATGCTGCAACCATCTGTACTGATATGTAGATCCATTTGCATAACCACCAACAGGTTATCTAAAGAGCTTGCGATTTACCAGCAAATTTGGGGGGGGGCATGGGGGGGCCATATAAATGATAAATGTGGATCTACAATTCGGCCGGATACTTAACATAATTTAGAGGATGAATCCTCCAGGGATCTGCCAGCGATGTTTCATAAGAATTATTTTGTGGACCGGGTGCGAGTGCGATAGTAATTGATATCCAAATCCGTGAGAAAGTTGTCCTGTGACCTGCCCCATTGTTCTAACGTCCTCGGCCCCTTTACCATTTAAGCGTAAATGCCAACCCCTCTGGGTACTATAGCTGATTGCAAGTAATCTATCTATGCTCTGCAGGGCGCCCAAGGATGTGTCAATCCCTGCTGCTTAGAGACCAAGACAGGATTTAGAATGATTGCAGGAAACAATTCGTAGGATTTGTTTGCAGGAAAATATCCAGGGTAGCGGCTTAGCATTCATATATGGTGGTTTCTCAAAATAGGGGACCCCCAACTCATCCTTATATAAAGCATTTGTAGAAATAAACCAACCATTTTTGGGTACCCCTATTTTGAGAAACACCCATATATGGTTTCCTGACATTTTCTTGTTAACCAGTTGGTTGAGCAATGTTTATCAGAGCGCTCTGTGACAACTCTGTGATATATTTGAGGATGGATGGCACTGACAAGATTCGTTATTGGGATGCCTAGTTCCTCAAACATCCTCTCCGGCAGTCCGTTTCAAATGCGTAGACAACCTGCAATCTTCCTCACCATGTTTCCTCTACTTGGCATCGGAGGTTAATTGTGCAACAGAACTTGCGTCTTTCCGGGTCCCAACCCGCACCTCTCCCACATCACCGGCTTGCGAATCCCAAGAAGTCTGTTCAACCATCACTTCATCAACCATCACTTGCCAGCATCGGCCTTGAATCCCCTTGTTTTATGCATTTGCCGACCGGAAACAAATCATTGACCAAATTGACGTTAAATCTGCGAGGTTCCCCTTTCCAAGGTTACAAGCAGCGCTCCCTTGCCCAAAACCTCCATGGACTTTCCAATCCCCACTCCGCCTCTTCTGCTCCTTGCATCACATTCGCTTCCAGGGCCACCGCTGCGGGTAAAGTTGCCACATGCCACCAGAGCGCCACCAGACTCAAACGAACTGTGGGCTGGTCCTAGGGTGGTTTGAAGTGAGAAGCGCTTGCAAAGGATGATGGCCACCAATCAGCAAGAAGTACCTAAACAATGGTCACGTATGGATGATTACCATCAGCCCCCAAAACCATCATTTTTATAGGTTATAACCAATATTTTAGAAGGTAAAACCCTGCCTTTTTTATGGTTTTGGGGAGTCCGTGGTGAGCAATGGTGAACACCACTTGAAACACCTGATTCTCAACTTGGACACCTACCTGCAGCAAAAAAAATCCCACTCAGCTGAGCAAAATCATCCAAGTTCCGCTCCAAGATTCCGCGTTCATTGAGCCCCAAGGGGCTCCCAAGGGCGGCCTCCCCAGCGAAGCCCGCCACCAACACGTGCTCCGACTCAGCCTCTCCGTTCCGTCATCCTCTGCGTTTCAGCAGGGCCATGGCCTGTCGTTCCACTTCCCCGCAGCACAACAGCAGCTGCGGCCCTAGGGCGCTGCCACCGCTGGCAGGGGCCGCCAAGCAGTTGGACAACGAGGTCAGGGTGATCAAATCCAGGTCTACAGAGGTCATACGCATCTCCTCGCGGCGGACTGTGAGTGGTTTAATGAGCTGCTTTGAATCTCAAGATCTGGTTGATGAGCTGGTTGATGATTGGCTAAAAATTGTTTAAGGGTCATTGTTGGTTGATGATGGTCGATGATGGTCAGTACTGGCTAGAACTGGCCGATCATGCTGAATGAAAGGTCGATTCTGGGTGAATGATGGTTGATCTTGGTGAAGAGTGATGGGATGAGTGGCGCTGGTTAGCGGCCAAGGTTGGTGAATGGTTGATACTGGGGATACTGGCGAACCATGGTAAATGTTGACTGATAACGAGCAATGATGATAATAATATATAGCGTGATTATTGTGGCTGCTGGCTCATGATTTGAGTGCCGAGCGCTGAACATCATGATTAACAGCAATGAATGAAAAACTTTGAAGGATATGACTAGTATTTCACTTGGTTGCTGTAATTAAGTTGATCTTCGTCTTTAATGCCAATCCCGAACCAACAAACTCCTAGCTGATAACTAGGAGGTATCCCTCAAGTTCGCCTGACTGGTTTTCCACTAGAATGGTAACCACCCAAATAAATAAACCCATGGAATTCACCACAATTTTTGTTGATTATCCCCTTGTTCTTCATAGTATAATTACCGTCATTATTACCAACATGGACTCACTAACCCATACTATAAAACCATGAAATCGATTCACCTCCAATAAAACCTTGGTCCAATCGAGAAACCTCAGGGCTTCAGAAATGGTCCGGTCGCCAGGCCGACTCCAACTGAGGCCTCCAATAAAACCTGGGTGCACCCAAGGTTAGGAAACCTCCTGGGTTACAAGTGGTCCGGTCGCCACAGGGGGCGACTCTCCAACTCCCGGTGCTCTCCTGCGCGAGGGCCAAGGCTTGGTCCCAGGGACACTGGTCCATGAGCGCGTTGTAACCTGAGGCGCGGTGCGGTGAAGCTGGGCAGCCATGGGAGGTCGTGGTTGTTGTCACCGGGACCTCCCAGGGGCTTCGACCTTGGGGTGATGCTTCAAATTGTCATGGTAGGGGCGGTAAGGTTTATATGGATCAGCCATGTGGACGTGGGGCTTAGGCAATCCCCCCATGTTGGGGATGTATTTCGGGGGCGGCAACGCCAGCAATCCGCACTTGCCGTTGCAACACATGTATCGCAAAGGATGTGCAACGGCCACTCGCGGGATAGCTGGCTGGATCCCAGGGTGGTGAATGTAGCCACCAGTGCAGACCAGCGCTGCCACCCAACCATCAGCGTCACAGTCAGCACTATCAGGATCAGCCAGATGATGCACCGGCATTGGCCACTGTCCCATCTTCAACTAACTAACCTCTAACCTCCAACCAATCAAGGTTAATCACAAGTGGCCAACCACCAACAAGCGATTCGTGGTTTAATATGTTTAATGTCGTAATATCAAGCATTAACTTTGACTAATGATTATTCGCTATCAGCATCGGCCATTGTCATAATCACTCAATAGATGATCCTGAGCCACCGTCAACCAGTCAACCAGTATCAAACATGGTAGTGATCGATATCAATTAAGGTCAACCACCATCAATCAGCATCAGCCATTGTGATGATCAATGTCAATCACCATCGACTACCATCAATCAGCACTGATCTGTGCATTAACAACTACATTTCCCATCACTTACCACCACCAATTATTATAAACAAGTATACCCCCCCAAAAAACCTACAAAAACAAAACTAGAAAACAAAAAAAAACTAAAAGAAACCGTATTTTAAAAAATCCACCTGGGGGCCATCGCAGCCTTTACCCATGGTGTCAACCAGCTGGGCAGCTGATCAAGTCAACCATCTCCTCTGCGGCCATCTCACCGAACCTCGGCTATTGGGCAGGTGTCCCATGGTTTTCCTCTTGTGGCCTGGTTGCATGGAAAATCCACGACTTAGAAATGCTCACCAGGCATTTTCTTGAGACAAAATTGGCAGCATCTTAGATATGGAAAACCATGGCTTGCATGGTTGCATGGAAGATCCACGATCTACCTGCCATTTCTTGAGACAAAATTACCAGCCATTGATTTGCTGAGATGAATCTGATTGAGAAGTGATGGTTGATGAACTATCAGCCATAAGTAGCAGCTAACAGTTGTCAATCATCTCTCAAGACCTATCAGTCAAAACCAGCCATGGGCCGTTGGCCGATGACCATTCTGAAGCATTATCCCTTAAGTCGTTTCTGAATGTCAATGTTTGACTTAACATGATAGGGATTTCCCATTGACATTACAAGTAAGGTTCATCATGCACAATAATAGAACAGTATCTGGCCACCTATTGAAAAACAAGTATTGACACCAAGCAATTGTTGACGTAAAGCCATCATTGTCAACCATAGAGCACTATTCGTCACTAAGCCTGGCCGCTCAAGGATCACTGTTCCCAGCCAACTTCTGAACCATTAAATTACGACGGTTAGCCGTTCAACCACCGAACAACACTGATCCATCGCCACCGGTGAACCATGGAAATACCAACCCACTACCCTCTGGCAAACTACCATGGAAGCTCAAAATCACCATTTCTTTCTATTTCTTTTAGGTAAACCAGCTACACATGGTAGATTTTCCAGGCAACCAGGTTTGTTTGCCAGAGTGAAACCATCATCAACTAACCATCAACTGGTGAAAGTCAATGCCATCAACCATGACGGGCATGAACCATTGAACCACCTCAACTATACCAATTTACAAGCCATTTTAAAACCAATTCGCCATCAATGGACCATCAATTCGCCATCATCAACCATACTAGCATCTAACCATCAACTCGAGAATCATCACCGTAAACAAACCACCAACCTACCATTGACCAACCATTGGCCTTGACCAACGGCACCCATTCAACTCACCCAGGCACAGGTGCACCGCTCGCCACCACTGCGCCGGTGCACGGCCAAGCGCACTCAGCGCAGCATTGCCCACAACCTGCCCGCCCATGTCAATAAACCCATGGAATTTGCTGGTTTTCATGGTCCTCATTCTACCAGGTACCAACCGTGAGGATGCTAACTACTCACCGTTTTTGTTGGTTACTATCCCCCTTCACAGTGGCTCTAACCCTTATGAACCACATTTAGAAACTATAAACCCATGGAATTCAGCTTCATCCAAAGTTAACATTATCAACCATAGTTGCTTACTAGTAGTTATTAACCACCACTAGTCTACCACAATGACGACAAATAAATAAATAAATAACCATGGAATTTACAACCTCCCCATGGCTAACAGTCGTCCATTCCCCGCCGCTCGAACGCCTGGTCCAACTGCAAGCGCTGCAGGCGTAGATGGCTCAGCAGCTGCAGAGCCATACGCCATTCACCGCATTTCTCGCAGGCGCTGACCTGGGGGCCCCAAGGGTGGGTGGGTGGCGGCTAGCATAGGCACCATGAGCCCCCAAGGGGCCTTTGAAATGGTAGGGTTTTACCCTCCAAAATATGGGTCATAACACGTCATAACCTATAAAAATGATGGTTTTGAGGGCTCATGGGAGGGGAATAACAAGGGGTAACTCCAAAAAGCTGGTATCCAGTAGTAGTGATCAAAAGCTGGTGGTTAATAAGGGCTAATAATGGTTGAGATGGTTTTGCCCAACAGCATCCAGTAACAATGGGTAACTACCGGCAACTTATACAAACAGAACTGGTAACAGCTGGTAACATCTGGTAATCAGTGGCTCAGGTTAGTGGTTGATATTGGTAAATGGTGGTTCATAGCCAGTTACCAGCTGTCACCACCGTTTTAGGCTGCCGTCATTACCGATGGACTGGTTGTACCTCGGGGCATCGCGGAATGGCGAACTGATGGCTTATGATTGGTGAATGATTGGTTGATGGTGGTTGATGGTGGTGATGGTGGTCATGGTTATTGATGGCGGTTGGTTAGTGGCATTTAGGGTGGTGTAAGCCAGTAACTGTAACACCTGGTATGTGGTTTTCAACCATGGTTAGTTTAGAGTTAGTTCAGCTATAAACCTTCTAGATCCTTATAGGGGTGAAGCTACCATGCTTATGTTCCAGTAGCTACCTAAGTGGTTAATGACCACCACCGTCCAAGGCAGTCTCAGAACCATGACTTAACCATCAATGAACTATACTAATTGACCATTCTCAACCACTATCATCATAATCATTGCTCCCCACAACTACTGAGTGGTAACCATTAGTTATAGCTTGGTTAATCCCTAGTTATAGCTTGGTTACCGGGAGCAATTGAACTATAGTGATAACTTTCTCTCTCTCTCTCTCTCTCTGTCTCCATGGCCATCCCGAAGGTTCAGCAAAAGCTGAGGGCCAGCTCATCTACTAATTATACCTGATGGCTAACAAAAGCTAAGAGCCAAAGTAAATGAAACTATAGCCCTACCCTACCCTTCCAGTTACCTCTATGGTAGGTAACCAGCTGGTTTCTACCATTGTTGCTTAGGGTCAGTTACCCACCATGAGGGCAACTGGAAGGGTAGCGCTAGGTTAACGTAAACCCAGGACGTGAAAGAACCAACGCCAACAAACCCGCCTGGGGGTGCTACCACCACCGTCGCATCCCGGTTCCGGCTCAGTTGCAGCTGCACCGTAAGCCACGACATCCACAGAAACTGCCGTGGTGAGGAGGAGCAAACATCGCTGCCACTGCCTGAAGCGTTGCCAATGCAAAGCCTAGGGCTCCCACAGGCTTTAGAGTTAGAACCCACGGGTGACACTTAAGATAAGTTAGTTCACAGCTGGTGAACGATGGATGACTTGAATCAACCATGGCTGATCATAGGGGTGGTAGGTAGTACAAGGTGAAGCCTCCAAACGTTTTTGTTTGATGTTCAAGCCATTGAGCTTTATCCACCTTGTAAAACCTCAGGTTATACTTCCACACAGGAACCAGCTCACCATCATTTTTTATCTATTCTTCTTCTTCTTCCCCTCTGAAAAGTTCAGCCGGAAGCTAAAGGCGAGCACACTTTTTATCTGTTATAAGCAGTCTTGCCTTTTATCTAAAAGTTATGGCTTCTAAGCTTCTTCACTCAGAAGTATGTCATAAGTATCTTCTAAAACTAGTGGTCTCATAGTACAGCTAAACAGCTCGGCTATGACACCGGTCTCACTCGTGAGACGAATGTGCGGGAGAGCATCTTCTAAAACCCATGAAGCTCACAAGTTTTGTTATGGGCTACGGGGAGCTTAAAACTTAAGTCATGTTAACTTTATGTTAACTTTAAGCTCATTAAGCTTACATAGTGAAGCTCACTTTAACTCCAGTAGTAAGTCACTATAGTTTTGCAAGTTTAATAGGCTTCATAACTCCAGCTTAAGCTTAACTCAAGTTTTGAAGCTCACTTTAGTTATGTCACAAGCCATGAAGGCTCCATAGCTTCGCCGGCTTCGCCGGCTTCGCCTTCCCTTCTCGCAGGCGCTCAGCGCGCTGCAGAGCGCCGGCAGATCCGGACAAACCATGCGCCTGCGCGGAGCCGGCCATGGGGAAGCCATGGGGGTGAGCCATGCAGTGGAGAAGCAACAGTGGCTTACGGTTGTTCCACAATGGATTGAGTACATGATAAACCCTAAACTGATGGATAACCAACCATTCAGGGATTGGTCCATCAGTGGCTGCTTTTCATTGGTGATCAATCTCCTTTCAAAGCCATATAACCATGGAGTCTATAACATAGATATAGTTGGAACCATCAGTTAAGAAGCAAACCTAGTGCTAAGCAAAGCTTAGTTCAGAAGCAGCCTGACATAAGGGGTTAATAAGCAAAGCTAGTGACCCAACCAGTAGTGAATGAGCAAACCTAATGAACCAATGCTTGGTGGCTGAACTAGGTCCCTTGCTAAAATGTCTAACGGCTTCAGTGGCTGTATGGTAAATCAATCATATCACAAAAAGCCTAAAAAGCTAACATGGTAGCTGTAATCCACCCACAATGGTCAAACAATGGTTAACCACGAATGTTTAACCATGAATGAAAATCAACCAGTGGTTAAACAATGTTTAACCACGAATGTTTGAGCATGAGTGATAATGAACCAGTGGTTAAACAATGGTTAACCACGAATGTTTAACTAACGAGGAATGAACGAATCCGTCCTGAAACAATGTGGTAAAGCAACCATTTTTCAACAAGTGTCAAAAATGATCCAACCATGGGGTCAATAAGCAGTGATGGTTGCTACCATCAATTGGGATTGACCCATGTTGAATAGTAATGATGATAAACCAGTGGGTTGCAACCAGTGGTGAAACCGATGACCACACATGGTTAAACCCGTGGTTTATAGATATATTATGATGATAAACCCATGGCTAAACGATGGTAAGGGGGAAGTTGAACAATGACTTTAAGGATCATATGATTGTAAACCAGTAGTGAAACAATGGTTAAAGAAAGTTTGATAATGAATTCTTTGGGATTGTAAATGGTTTTGATTAAGGCCTAATGGTTTCGAAACAATGGCAAAAGTGAATGGTTTTGATGCAAAAATGAGGAATGGTTTAACAATGGCAATACTTGGTTGTATGAGCATGAATTGTGATTTCAACCATTGCTTTTACAATAGTTATATAGCTGTTTATCATAACATGCCATCATCAGTTATCCATTTTTGTTGCGCTAAAGTCTAATCATCTGAGTTTTAAGTCATCAGTTAACCATCCACTTTGGCTAGTTCATAAGTGCTCCACAATTATACTTGAATCATGAACTAATCAATAGCCATCACTCAAATTTAATGGTTGATAGTTGCGTGAACTACGAATGATGAACCATCCGCCCATCCGTGAAGCATTACCATCATACCTGAACCTTGTGAAACTATTAGAACTAGATGTTTGTTCTGACAATGATGAAAAATGCTTTGCATGGCTACTACTAGCTGTTGATACATCTGGGAAAATAAGAAATTTCAATCCAACCGCCAACCAGTGGTTGATGATGACAGCATGAGTGATCTTTTGGTTGGTTGGGCGGTTGGAAGAATGGCAATGGAAAATCCACTTGAGAGGGTTGGTGCTTAGCTAGTGGGTTATGTTATGTTACA